>OZ007500.1:67136956-67411664 GCA_963931805.1 Microdon myrmicae | reverse complement strand
CCCATCGACAGTCGTAACACCACCGGCGATTTCCCATCAGGTATGCTACTGGATCTGGAGCCAATCAGGGCCAGATGCATACCCTGTTGATCTTATATGTGTTGGTCCTTTATTCCTGTCGTTCCCATCAGTTGGAGTCCCCCAATGGTCTTCACTGTTCCCTCTCTACTGGCTGTTCGACTGGCCCTTTTAGGAAGCAGACGATGAGAAGACCTCCGTGAAAGGTATCTCGATCAGTTGCTGACCAGCACATTCAGATCATATCCCATGGCATTTCGAATCCATTCCGAGAAGATTCCATAGCCACCTACCGGATCTGATGGTACCATTGCCTTCATCATTCAGTATACTCAGCGACCACCCTTCTTAGTCTTCATAAGACCCTCCTCTCCTTTTCAGGCAGACTCACCTAAGCAGCATTGCTTGTATTCTCCAAGCGGCTGGCACCCCCCCCCCCCCCCCCCCCGCCCTTCCCCTCGTCGACGGCTCACTCACGTCATCAAACAAATTTAAAACTAAGAAGAAAACTAAGTACATGGTGGCAACTTCTGCGAAGAGAAGACCTAAGAAGACCTGATCATACCAAACTATCAGGGTAGCGGAGCACGAATTGGAAGTAGTGCAATCCTTTAACTCCCTTGGGTCAATAGTAGCAGCCGATCACAATATGGAAGTAGAAATACGCGAGCGGCTGATCAAATCCAACAAAGCCTACTATCGTCTATCAAGGCTCCTTACTATTACTATTGATTGGCCTGTAGGGACCCTTAATTTCATGACCTCGACGACTCGACTCCGCCATCGTTTCCTGTCCTGTGCACTATCCTCCCACGATTGTCCATCCGATCCGATCTCCTCAAGGTCAAACCCAATATTGTCCTCCCATCTCCGTAGCGGCCCTCCTGTCGGTCTCTTTCTCGTTTGTCTACCGTCAAGAATTCTATGCACGGTCCTATCGTAGCCTATTCTCGCCACGTGTCCAGCCCATCTTAATCTTCGCGATCTGATGACTGTCACTATTGTAGGTTTGCGGTGTAGCTCTTCCAATTCTTGCTTGTGGAGTTTCCTCCATTGTCCTGCCTCCTCGTCATATTTACCGCCAAAGATACCCCTTAAGACTTTATTCTCGAATACGCGGAATTTATTTTCTTCCCGTTTTGTGAGAGCCCATGTTTCGCATCCGTATAGAGCAATTGGCATGATGATGGTTCTATAGACATGGAGCTTTATATTACGTGATAGCAGTTTGGATTTCAGCAGTTTACTGACTGCGTGCCAACTAGCGTCGCCGGAGTGTAGTCTTTTGTTAATGTCCTTCGACATTTCGTTACTGGCCGTCAGTATTCTTCCCAGATATCTAAACTCTTTAACTTTGTCGAATATCTTACCTCTGACGTTTATATGTGGTTCCTGAGGTCCACCTGCTCTCGTCGCAATCATGTCTTTTGTTTTTTCTTCATTTATTTCTAGGCCCACCTCTTCTATCGCTTGCATGATGATTTCACTGTTTTTACTTACAGTTTGTAGATTATCGCCCAGAACGGCGATGTCTTCCGCATATGCGAGCACTTGTGTGACCCCGTTCAGAGATGATTCGGCCATGTTGTCGTCTTGTACCTTTCTGATAACATACTCGAGCACAAGGTTAAAAAGACATGGTGGGACGCCACCCCTCTGTTTTAGTCCGTCCCGGATGTCAAATGGTTCTGAGAGGTGGTTTTCTATTCTAACGGTCATGCAGATTTAAATGAGGGTGGCTTTTTTTCGGGATTCCCAGCTCAAATACAATATGGACAAGTCTTTACCTTGCGACTGAGTCGTACACTTTTATGAAGTCAACGAACAGTTGGTGAACCGTCTCTCCGTATTCCCACTTCTTTTCCAACAATTGCCGTACTGTGAACATTTGGTCGCTCGTTGACCGGTTCCTACGGAATCCGCATTGGTAGTCTCCCAGTATTTTTTCTGTGTATGGTGTGATTCTCGCCAGTATAACATTTGTTAATATTTTGTATGTGGTTGGGAGCAATAATATTCCTCTGTAGTTTTCGCAGTCAGATCGGTCGCCTTTTTTGAAGATGGAGACGACTACTGAGGTTTTCCATTCTTCCGGAGTGACTTCCTTATCCCATATTGTTTTAATCGGTTGGTGGACCTTTCGAGCGGTTGCCTCTCCTCCATGCTTCATCAGCTCTGCCGGTATGCAGTTGACTCTGGTAGCCTAGTTGTTTTTCAGTCGATTTGTTGGGTCTACAACTTGATTGAAAGAGGGCTCTTTGATCTGGGGCTCGGCTGTATGAACGTCTGGTGGGTTTATTTGTGGTTAATGGGTGTGCATATTGAGTAGGTTTTCAAAGTACTGCTTCCATCTTGTCACAATATTGTTTGTTTCTGGGACCAGACAGCCGCTTGCGTCTCGAATTATTTTGGCTCCCCCTCGGTAGCCATTTCTAATTGAGTTTATGCGGACCTACATACCTCTGATGTTCTTTGCTCTGGCGTTTTCTAGCATTTTTTCGATTTGAGTCGTCTCCTATTCAAGTTTTATACTATCAACATTTTTGAATATAGTCTCCTGCGTGATCTACACACGTTTACCACCGATTTGGAAGCTTTAATATCCCTTGTTCGTAGAAACATTTAGGACGAGTTGTTTGCCATTTGCGCACGTGCTCCTCGACTTCTTCATTACTTTCGATTTTTTCCCCTCCAAGTGATTCCTGCAAGGGTGCGTACAAAAAATAGTCACAGGGACACAAGTCTGGGATATAAAGTGTGTGTTCAATGGTTTCCCAGCCCATTTCTTTCAATGTATCCCTTGTCAAGGATGCGGTGTGAGACCTGGCATTGTCATAAAGAAGGATGACATCTCGAACGGGCTTACCTCGTCTTTTGTGTCGATATGCGGGTTTTGCTGTCTGTAATAGCGGACAGTAGTAAGTTGCATTCATTGTTCGTTCTTCGTGAAGAAAATCAACCATTAAAACTCTGTTTGAGTCGAAAAAATCATTGCAAGAACTGTTCCGGCTGAGAGACGAGTTTTGGTCTTCACTGGGCAGTCTTCATCTTTCCTTCGCCACTCTTTACTTGTCATTTTCTGAGACGATGTATCATCACCTAACTATACCTTCAATCGAGAAAATGTTCAGAGCTTAACGCCTTCATTTGTTAAAATTTATTATAATAATCCCATGCACAACAGACGTATGTACCTCTTGCTCGCTCATGGCTGTACTGACTACAAAGTCGAGCGCGACCCCTAGCCAATCCGGTTCACATACTCTTCATAAACCAGACAGAAGCCACGCACAAGATTATCTAGCTCGCAACTGGTTGCAGAACAAAAAACGAATGTTACCGTTTATGTTTGATCCACCCTCGTATGTAAAAGCCGAATGTCTTTTGAATTTAAACACTTCTTTTTTCTTTTATTATTAAATTGATACACAATTGCCCTTAAATGTTGATGGTCCCTTTTCAATGAGGGCTTCGTACTCTGATTAACAGCTCCCATGATTTACTTTGGCCGATGATGACAATTTAACAAGTCTCGGATATGGACCGGATACCGGTGGAGAGAATTGATAAATAAGGCCAAGACCGGATCCCGATTGAAGTGCCGATAATGATGGTGATCTAGAGATATATCTTGCCTCCGGATCGAATGTATTTGATTTTCATCATCATCATCCTCAGCACTACAACCGGGATCCGGGTTTGGCCTTATTTAACAAATCTCTCCACCGGTCCCGATTTCGAGCCGATGTCATTCAGTTTAGCACTCCCAGGCTCTGGGCGTCCTGGTCTACGCCATCCCTCCATAGCAGACAAGGTCTGCCGCGCTGTCCCCTTCTATACATCCTGCCACAAAGGAATTTCCACGCAGGCTCCTCTTCGCTCATTCGACCTAGGTGTCCCGCTCACCGGAGTTTACCGAGCTTGACTTTTCTTACAACATAAGCTTCAAGGTAGATTGCGTGCAACTCATGGTTGTAGCGTCTCCGGAATCGTCCTCCCTCACATACGGGGCCAACAATTCTCCTTAAGACCTTCCTCTCGAACGCGGCTAAGAGTTCAGAGTGCCTTTTATTGAGTACCCAGGTCTCGGATCCTTACATGAGTACTGGTAAGACTGTTACGGACCTACCTCGAGTCCAGGTCCTCCCTAACATCCACTAATCCCCTTTAGTAAGTTTCCCCTCTCTACCTGTAAAAGGAAAACAAATCGACAAGTAGTTAATTTGCATAAACTACTTTGTGCAAATTCTACTTGGTAGACAAATAATAAGCTCTTCAATTTCAATACTACTGTGATAGAAAATAAGGAATAATCAGAGCCTCGATGGTCTAACATCGGCTTCCACATAAAAGATAATTCCTTAATTAACGAAGAGGCATCGTGTACAACAAACCATAATCAATAAAAAACTGAAGCTGAAGCATCTTGTACAACAAACCATATCAACAAAGGACCGAAGCTGAACAGGGGAGCACCACACTCAACGCCCCCTACAACTTGGCAGCAGATCCTACAGCGTCCGCCCCACGGACACACAAGAATACAATCAAGTAAGTCCTTTCACTAAAATATATACCTTTAATTAAATCATCATCATCATCATCATCATCATCGGCACTACAGCCGGGAACCGGTCTTGGTCTTATTTAGCAAGTCCTGAGGCTTGTTAAATTTTCCATAATGATTTATTTTTTCTGGGCAAGGCCATTAGTCTTGCGCCAGAGGCTCCCCGACGGGGAATCGAACCTCGGTCTCCCGGGTGACAGGCGGGTATACTAACCACTATACTATCGAGGAGCCTACCTTTAATTAAATATATCAATTTAAATATATCTTAACAAATTGTGTGAATAATCATAACAAGGCCATGGTCTTATACAGTATCACCTTGGACGTTCTGGATAAATTTCGGGATTTAAAGAGCCTGGATAGACCATAGTAGGCTTTGTTGGATTGGATCAGCCGTTCGCGCATTTCTTCTTCTATATTGTTATCGGCTGATACTATTGACTGATAGTAGTTGTACTACTTCAAATTCGTGCTCCACTACCCTGATAGTTTGACCAACGTGTTACACCTCGCTTTACACCCCTTCTCAACATACATAATACAATTAAGATTCCATCATCCTATGATTTCATCTATATCAAAATATTCTGCATATAATGCAATACTCGCCTTTCCAGTAATTGAAATTCGCATTTTGCATACAATGCAAACAATTGAAATTCGCATTCATTCGGAAGCAAAGCCTTCCCCACGGGCAATTAATTCATATCGCATACATTGCGATAATGACCCATCCATGCCAAAGCCATACACTTGACCCATTTCCCAAGGCCACTGCAGTCGCCTTCGTATTACGAAGTTCCTACACGGTCTGAGTTTACGAGTACACATGTTTACAAGTGTGATACACGATATACGAGCACAAGCGGCATTATCAAAGGCCACCGACTACGAAGTAGTTGAACGTCAGTGAAATGCTGAGCTCGGCGAAAGTAGCGAACACAGCAGTGAGGCGCAATAAATCGTATGATACGATTGGCACATGCTGGCGATGTCCTATAATTGGTTCTCCGCATTGAAAGCAATTAAGTAATTGCGCAATTCATTGCCATTGCAGTTTTAGCAGGGCAAATTAAACGATTATCGAAAATTTCTAATTGCTAGTGACAGGCAAATAACCCCCAAATAGGCTACACGCGCTGGGTGAGAAAAATGCTCCGTCTGCATTAACTCTCCAATTATAATGGTATTTAAAGGGTGGTGCAAGTGAGTTTTCTTCGCAGTGTAAAGTAATAAACAAGAAGGCTGCAGCCATCGAAACTGTACAGCGGGTCTTCTTGTTTCTAAATAAACAAAATATTAATATTACAAAACGACTGTATTAAGGGATGGATATTCCCGTTTTTTAAGAAATCAAAAACTAGTTTCAACTCCGAATCACAACACCACAAAGTCGGCCAGTCAACCAAGAGGCCCACCGCATGACACTGTAAGTAACTCCCAAAATTCAAAATAACTAGTTAATAAATGTTAGCATCTGGGGTTACGCTCAGGTGTTGCATTTTGGCACCCATCGTGGGGCCTAATAAATCATAAATAATCTAACTAAAAAAAAGATAACCAAACTAAAACAACCCAACAAATTTACGATAAAATTAAATATTAAATGATAATATCAGAGGCCAAACTCTGGTGTTACAAACGTTACCAACGGCCCCACTTCTTCTTCTGTATAAATCTCAAATTAGACCCGCGCTCGAATATTGCTCTCATGTTTGGACCTCTGCTCCTAAACATACCCTCGACCTACTTGAGAGCATACAGAGACGAGCAATCCACCTGATCGGGGAGCCAGCGCTAAAAGCAGGACTACAGTCGCTATCACATCGAAGGCGCGTAGCTGACCTTTGTCTGTTTTACAGTTATTATCACGGACACTGTTCTTCGGAGATTCGTGGTATTATTCCACGCAATCCGGCTTATACGCGCTCCACTAGGCAACCCGATGGATGGCACCAATTTGGGGTTCATCTCCCGATGGCGCGAACATCTCTGCGCCAGAACTCGTTACGTTACAGAGCGGGAAAGCTGCGGAATTCCTTCCCGGGCGAGTGTTTCCGGAGCGCTACAACTCGCAACTGTTCAAGAAGAACTGTAAAAATTCTTTAGTGACATCTCGGGGCGTCGACTCGGCGCTATAGGTTCGCCTCTCCTGAGGGAAGTATAATAGAAAAAACCGCACACCTGAAATTAGTATCCTTAGTAACTGTAATGTACACATCTCCAACTTGTCAGAACATTCTATCAGACCAGGCGAAACTATGAAGCTAGTAGAAATTTGACATAGCTAGTGGATGAACCTACAAATAGCCATGACGATTTTATGAATACCTTGGACGCTATAGGTTCGCCTCATCCGAGAGAAGTGTAATAATAGTAATAAAATCAAAAAAAAAATTAGTATCCTTAATAACCGTAATGTACACAACCTGCATCAGAACTTGTTCCTCTACAGAGCGGGAAAGCTGCGGAATTCCCCCCCTGCAGGAGTGTGTCCGGGGTGTTACAACCTGCAACTGTTATAAAAGAACTGCAACAGTTATTTGTTGGCATCTCGGGGCGCCGACTCGGCGCTATAGGTTCGCCTCTCCTGAGGGAAGAATAATAGAAAAAACCGTAGACCTGAAATTAGTATCCTTAGTAACCGTAATAAACTGTTGAGAATTGATCAATTGACAGCTGGTCTTACCCAACACAGCCGTCAGCCTGTGCGAACTTCACACAATTCTGTTCGTTCTTAGACTTGAAGTTGGCACTGATCCTATCTTTCAATCAACTGCCAGATTCAAACGACTGAAGATCAAATGGAAAAAGTAAACGTGCCTCGAAACATAATCTGAATTTTTGCAAGTATTCCTTATCAATCAGTAAATCGCTTAATGACCAATTCACTTATCCAAACCAGTGCTATTTAACAGTGTGGAAGAATTCCCGTCTTTTTTCTTTTACAATAAATTAATAATATCAATCACTGCTAACTCTGGACTTTTATTCATTGAGGACCAACGAGCCCGAGTCACCTATATACCAACAGGTTATGTACCCAGAACAGCCGTAAAAGGGTTTCGTCGGTCATCATCAAGGAAAGTGGGAGGAAAATCGACAAAAGCAGCCCAGAGCGGAAGAACTGGCAAGGACAACGTGACCCACAAATCGTCAAACATCGGAGCAGCCATCGCACAGCAAGTTAATGGTGAGCAACATATACGTAAGTCAAGTCAGTCGAATTGCAGCCTCTCAACCAAATGGACTCCGTCAAATCCCAGTTGGAAATGCTAAGCGAAGACAGCCAGGGTAACGTCAACTTCATCTTATGGCGATTCAAACTGAACCTAGCACTGAAGAATAAGGACCTGTACGAAATCGTAACAGGAGACAAGCTTAGACCGGCAGGAGCTGCGTCACCTGAAACCATCTCAGCTTGGATCAAGAAGGATGTCGAAGCTCAAACGCTGATAGGCCTAAATGTAAGCAGCAAGATCGCGAACAAAATTGCCAACTGCAAGACTGCCAAAGATATGACAAACAAATTAACTAGTCTATATGGCACCAAGACTGACGTAACTCTGGATATGTTCCGAATAAAATTATTCACCTTCAATTACGATGATAGCAAGTCAGCAGTGAAAAACCGTCTGGAGATCCTGGATCTGTCTGAAGAAGTGTCAACCGAAAATGATCCTATGAGAGAAAGTTGGATCATGATAAGGATCATGCGTGTGCTACCGCCAAAACTAGCGCACTTCAGGACTTCTTGGGATAATGTGACCGGAGCAACCAAGAATGTGGAAACTCTCATCGAACGTCTGAGACTTGAGGACGAGCGACTGAAGGAGACGACAAACTCAGAGGGAAGCGCCAACAACGCCCTCCTGGCAAGACGTGAGAAACCAAGGCATTCGTCAAGGGGCAACCAGGACAAGACAACGCTCGTATGCTACAAGTGTGGAGGAAAAGGTCACATGATCAAGCAGTGCACAGGCAAACCGTGCGAGAAGTACATTGCCTACTGCAAGAAGAACTACTCATGCAACATATGCAAACAGAAAGGGCACTTCGCCAAAGAATGCACTTCCAAGGAGGAGTCAAGCAAGTCTATAAGCGGAAAGCCACCAAGGGCGTTCCTGACCACAGCCTTTTCAACAGTGGATAGCGACATCTCGAAGGACCGGGCAACTTCATGGTATCAAGACTGCAGAGCCAGTCAACACATGACGTCTCACCGGGAGTGGTTTGCACAGCTGGTCGAGCTGGACGAACCAATCTCAATAGTGATCGGAGACTCAACCAGGTTGGATGGCGTTGCGGTCGGGAACATCGAGATGGAGGCTTTTGACGGTCGGAAATGGTATCCAATGGTACTCGAGGACGTTATTTACGTTCCAAAATTTAACTTCAATCTCTTCTCAGTAAGTCAGATGCTGGACAAGGGACACTTTCAGAAGGCAAATGGAAAGCAGTCAACGTTTTACAGTCAGGATGGCAGGGAAGTTGTGGCAATTGCCAAGCGCAAAGGAAACCTCTACAAAATGATGCTCAGGTTAGAAGTAGAGACAAGTCTGATGACAATGTCAATCAAAACTTGGCACGAGAGACTCGCCCATCAAAATGTAAAGTATGTGAGGGACATACTGAAACGCAAGGGGACCAAACACATTGATGACTGAAACCACTATGTGTGCAAGGGATGCGCACACGGCAAGAATCATCGAACCCCACACCGAATCAACCCAAAGACAGCCCAGCAACCGCTAGATCTTGTACACATCGACACTGGAGAAATGAATATTCAGTCGTTAGGGGGAGCCAAGTACTGGCTTATGCTCAAGGACGACTTCACCCACTACCGAAGCTGTTATTTCATGAAGACGAAAGGAGAAGCACCCGAGAAGATAGAAAGCTACCTGAGACTCGTGGAAAATCAGCTTGGGAGGAGAGTCAAGTGTTTGAGATCTGACAACGGCACGGAACTGAAAAATGCAAAAACCAAACAGATGTTGGACAAGCTGGGAATATTTCACACATTTACGAATGTTCACACGCCAGAACAGAATGGAAGGGTTGAGAGAGAAATGAGGACAATTGTCGAGGCAGTCAGGACAGTAATACACACCGAGAACTTGGACGAAAGACTGTGGGCCGAAGCAATGAACCATGTGATCTTCACGATCAACCAGACTGGAACCAGCAATGTGCCAGGGAAAAGCCCAGCGGAACTCTGGTTCGGAAGAAAAATAAATATTGAAAAGCTGCGACCCTTTGGATGTGAATGTTATGTACTGATACAAGGACAGAAAAGAGGCAAAATTGACAAAAAGTCAGAAGAAGGAATCTTGGTTGGGTATGATATCGATTCACCCTGCTACAGGGTTTATCTGAAAGATAGGAAAGACATCATCAGCTCCAACAACGTAATCTTCGAGACAAGGCACTGAACCTGAGGCATGAGCACTCGAGGACAAGAGTGAAAAGAAAAATGAAAGTAACAGCCAGACAGAATATGAACACACAGAAGAGACCGACGAAAGTACCGAAGAGCCAAGCGACAACGGACAAGAGACAACGCCGCCAGCAGAGTAGCCAGAAGGAAGAACCTTGCGAGATCGTCGGAACCTGCAACCACCGCCAAGGTACAGAGACTACGTTGCCAACATGTCCAACCGAGGCAATAGCGCAAGAGCAGCCATGATCGGTGAAACAGCAGATATCCCTGTGAGCGAAGCACTCAAGGATGAGAAGTGGAGACGAGCGATGCAGGAGGAGTACGATTCTCTTATGGAGATGAAAACCTGGAAGCTGGTGGACTGTCCCGAAGGAGTGAAGCCGATCACTTGTCGTCGGGTACTTCGAGAGAAGGCAGACGGGAGACTCAAGGCCAGACTCGTGGCGAGAGGATTTGAACAGAAAGAGGGAGTGGATTATGGAGAAACCTTCAGTCCTTCTAAGTCACGCCGCGTCAGAGAAAATGAAGTTGGTGTCATTCGATGTCAAAGCGGCATTCCTGTACAGGAACCTGGAACGGAATGTCTACATGAGCCAGCCTGAAGGGTTCGACGACGGATCAAGGAAAATCTGCAAGTTGGACAAGAGCCGCTACGGGCTCAAACAAGCTCCAAGGATGTGGAGCGAGAGGGTCACCGCACACCTTGAAAGGAAGATAGGCCTGACAAATACAGACGACGACCCGTGTATCTACTACAACAAGGACAGGAGCATTATGCTCTCACTCTTCGTGGATGATGGATTGGTAGCTGGAAAAGATGAAGACCAGATGTACAAGCTTTTGGATGAGATTAGCAAGGAATTCGAGATCACATACAGCAAGAAAGTACAGGACAAGTTGACATACCTGGGCATGGAGATCAAGATTGATCAAGAAGGTATTTTCGTGAACCAGCCCAGCTACACGGAGAAAATACTGAAGAAGATGAAACTCGAACAATGCAACCCCGCGTCCACACCAATTGAGCAAGGGCTGATCACCAAGAAGACAGACTTCAAGAACGATGAGCCACTTCCGGCGAACAATAACTATCGGGAGGCGATAGGAAGCTTATTGTACCTAGCTACAATCACCAGGCCAGACATCAGCTTCGCCGTGAACTACCTGAGTCGATTTTGCAACAAGCCAATGAGGAGCCATCAGGCGATGGTGAAACGTGTATTCCAGTACCTGAGAGGGACAACCACAGCCGGAATTCACTTTGGAGAAGACCAGACACTCATGGACTACACCGACTCAGACTATGGAGGAGACTCGGAGCCAGGACAGTCGACAAGCGGAGTGTTAGTGATGAGGGGAGGACCAGTGATCTGGTACTCACAAAAACAGCGTCTGGTAGCGACCTCAACTGCAGAAACTGAGTACCAAGCAGCAGTGTCAGTAATCGACGATGTGTGCTGGATCAAGCGAATCGCGCTGGAACTGGATATCCTGAAAACCGACCAGGCAATCACATCGCACGTCGACAACATCAACCATATACATGCTGCAGAATACCCACGAGGGAAAGACAAGCAATGGAAAGGAGCATATTGAGATACCACGAAAGTACATCCAGCAACACGTTGACAAGACGGTGACACTGCGACACGTCGAGAGCAGCAGGCAGATCGCAGACATTCTGACCAAGCCACTCAACAGGAGAGCCTTTGAGACCCTCCGCCGTAAATTGATCAAGGAGGAGTGTTGATAATTGATCAATCGACAGCTGATCTTACCCAACACAACCTTGAACCTGTCCCAACGTCACACCTTCCTTTCTGTTCTTAGAGTCGAAGTTGGCACTGGTCGAAGTATTCGAATTTGCTGACGGAGTCGAAAAAGACAGGGAAAATTGAAAGGCGAAAGGAAAACGTGCTCAAAACTGTAATCTCAATTTTTATAAAGTACCGCGCATCAATCTGTAAATTGTTTAGCGACAAATTTGTTTATCAGAACAAGTGTTATTCGAATGTACAACAGAATTTGTACTTTTGATAGTCATCATCATCATCATCGGCACTACAACCGGGAACCGGTCTTGGCCTTATTTAACAAGTCCTGAGGCTTGTTAAATTTTCCATAATGATTTGTTTTTTCCGGGCAAGGTCATTAGTCTTGCGCCACTTTTGATAGTAAGTCAATAAATTCAATCACTGCCAACTCTAGACTTTTGTTTATGGAAAATCAACAAGCCCAAACCACACGAAAATTAAAATACCAACAAAAGTATTGTGACGCATATGACAATCAGTACTAGAATATTCGGGAAAGTCCGAAACAAAGTACTAGAATATTGTAGACAGTATTGGAAAACTGGAGACTAGGAACAGTGTTGTATATTTTGTTATATTATTTATATATTCCGTCGTGGGCCGACGGCAATGGTTGTAGTAATAACATATATTTGGTTTTTCTTACCAGCTGTAGTTGTTGGCCGTCGATTGTCTCCAGGGGTGTCTCCTCCAAATGGTTGCGCTTTGTCCAAGGGTAGTTAAAATCACCGTATGTTTCTTTCTTTTTAATTGTGTTTAAAGTTTATTATTTAAATAATATTTTAGTTCTATGGAATACACTTTTTGATCATCTTTATCTTAAACTAAAACATTAATAATCCTTGAGTTCCGTTGAGTACACTTTTGGATTGTCTTTATCTTAAACTACACATTAATAATCCTTGAGTTCCGTTGAGTACACTTTTGGATTGTCTTTATCTTAAACTAAACATTAATAATCCTTGAGTTCCGTTGAGTACACTTTTGGATTGTCTTTATCTTAAACTAAACATTAATAATCCTTGAGTTCCGTTGAGTACACTTTTGGATTGTCTTTATCTTAAACTAAACATTAATAATCCTTGAGTTCCGTTGAGTACACTTTTGGATTGTCTTTATCTTGAACTAAAACATTAATAATCCTTGAGTTCCGTTGAGTACACTTTTGGATTGTCTTTTTTAAACACAACTTTAGAATAATCAAGAGTGATCGCGAAACTGAATTGAGAGTCGACGTCGACTTTTTAATATACATGCATGAGAGCTTGCTCCTCGGACGCTTTCTATAACACACCAGACGAATAACTAACCACCACTCACTATATCAGATGACCGCCTCGGTCAAGTACTGAAAACCAACTCTCTTCCTTTTTCGATCGTTTGATCGCAGGAACACCTTTTTTTCTTTACACAAGGAAACCTGTTGGGTTTCTTGGGCGATGATGGCACGCATTATCCTTTGTCTTCAAATGCCCGCGCATCATTTGTCTGATCCCGAGGTGTTTTACCTTGGATCGACAACCGTCTGGAATCCTTAAAAGTATTGTTATTTTATTGGTGCCCAGACTTGGCAATTTATTTTTCTCTGAACATTCGGAGCCAAAGATATTTTTGTATCTTATGGGTCTGTTGTTCAGCGAGTGTTTTTACAATCGCCGTCCTTTGTTCCGTATAGGAAATGTTTCCTTGAATAGGATTTTAAACGGACGGTGTCGGCGTGAATTTTATGGTTTTTTGCCAACTTTACTTATGAGTTGGCCATGTGGTCCGCAGATTTGGGTCCAGGAGAATTTCCGTGTTGAACATCTGGTTCATTTATCACGTTTTGGGTTTTTATGGAATTCAATATGGATAAATTGCACGTGTAGTTCAATTTCTTTGATATTGAATTATTGAATTTGATATAGGCAAATGGAACGTTTAGTTCAATTTCATTGATATCAATTTTGGTATTGGCCCGTTTAGTGTATGGGGCATGCTAGGGCTTGGGGAGTGCTTCATCCTTTTAGTGGATGGTTTTGCGTGTACCGCAATTCATTGGTGGAGGGTGACTCCAAAGAGGTATATAAAAGAGGTATATTTTTATGGGTGGGTGGTTTTGGGCGTAACAACAGTAGAATATTCAAGGCTATGGAACGGACGGAAACGAAACGTCGAATCAGAATGAGGGAGCGGTATAAATACGGCGCACACAGATCATGGAGACGAGTAAGAAGTAGAAAGTGAAGCAAACGATAAGTGCGGTAGTAAGGAGTAATAAGTAAGAAAGTGAAGCAAGCGATAAGTAAGCAGTCAAAGACGCAATAAGTACGGAAGTGATAAGTCAAGAAATCATTAAGTGTACAGTAAAAGTAACGGTTGTTATTAACGGACTAATAAAGTGTTATATTAATTCAAAAATCGATTTAACGGCTCTTATTTATTCAAAATAATCCAGCGAACCCTAAGCTCGCTACAGTATATTAAAAAAAATGTATTCGACAACAAATGATGGACAAAGAAGAGAACAAAAAAACAACCCAGTAAATGCATAGTTCCTATTTTCCATTCTTTTTGGGAGAAGATTCGTTACTCAAAAACGTCGAACATGAATTCGGCATTGATACTTTACATTCAAAAAAGTTTCGGTTAAAAAAAATTGTTAAATGTACAAACATGATCAACAATCGAACCTGCAACACCCACTGTCAGAATTCATCAAGGCCATGTCATGCAACGTCTTAGTGAGATACATTTGAAGATAGCGCGTCTCCAGTTTATAAAAGTCAAACATTGTTTTCCGTATTAGAAGACCTGATCCCCAAATAAATAAATTGTAAATAACTAAATTTTCAATTCACATCAACAATGTCCACATTTTGAGCCCAAAATCTTTCTTTTACTCCTAAGCCCACCCTGTGCATCGGAGCTAGTGACTCAATAACCCACAGTCCCACACACTATTCCCGTGTCGCAAACCAGACGAATTTAACTCTGCTGACTGATCGAATAAACTGGGTTCCGAAACGTCGAAAGTTTTATAGCGGAACTCGCTCCTCACCCAACGGCACAAACAACAGTGGTTCTATAATTCGAAGCCTATAAATTCTCTCTCCAGGAGCGGCTAGAATTTAGTTCTCTTGGTTAGTTTCACTTGGACTGTTGGATAGGCGGTTTGCTGTCGGGAGATTTACTATGCCCCCAGTGTAGTTGAGTAGTATTTTGTGCTGTGTTGTTATGTTGCTTGGTGTATTTTATTAATTGGACGTTTATATATCGCTTGTATCAATTGGTCAACAGATTCACGGACTTGCACAATTAAGTCGCGGTCGTGTTAAAACGCTCATTTTATTGGAGATTAAGTAACATCGTTAATTTGTCAATAAGACATTCAAGGTCTGCCTGTTTCAGAAGAATTTTCGTGATTAGTTCGAGATACTCTCAATGAATTAGCTGTTGTGCCGCGTACGTTTCTACACTTCGTTTGCTGTTCGTTTGATGATTTGGTAAGTTGAAGTATCGTGGGGACGCTCAGGTGCAGTCCCGGATCGATTTGTTTGAAGTATCTGGCGGTCATTTGGTTATTTCCAGTAACGTTCTCAGTACTGAGAACTTAAGCGGAACGTGGTTAAATAGTTAATCTGTTGTGAGCTTGTTGCTTCCTTTGAATTGCCGCCATGAGCTCGGAATGTTCTTCGGATTCTACTTCAGTTCCACTGAAGCGTACGTAAATACTTGAAACGAATTAAAATTTACAGAGAAAGACATTTATCCCAGCATCGGAATGGTGTCAGAGTAGAATATAAGATCGTACGTGCCTACAAGTGGTTGCGAACTTGATTCCGCCGGTTTTAACTTTAAAGATTATTATGAATCACAGAAATTATCACTTAAAATTGGAAATTTATATCAGATCTTCAATAGAGAATTCATTGTCCAATCGACTGGCTGAGGAGACCTAAAAAGTATGTTCTACTGCCGTTATGTGGCTGCTTAGTCGAAACTGTCCATTCCAAATTGCGGATTACCTAAATTGAATTATGAGTAGAAAGCCTCGTTTGTGAATCTTACGTTAAAGTTATTGGAATATGATTCTTGGGTGACTGCTCATCCCTCCAGTTCATCATTTAAATCCGACGCGCATCAACGGGATGTTCTTAAGTGTCAAAGTACGATTCGATTGAATAACGATCCTCCGTTTTCATTGTCTCAGGTAAAGCGGTGTGTACTCCCACATTGTCGAGTATCACGAGAAAATATTTGAAGAGGTGGTGTGCATTCAACATTTTGAGTAAACACTCTGACTCCACCTATAAAAATAGGTTGCCGGGCCACGTTATGTCTACGTTCTAATGGATGCGTCTGAATTCGCAATGAAATTCACTGTTCGTTTTTGCATCCTATGCTATCAGAAGAAGGGGGCAAAGATAATGGAAGGTGGTATTCATGTACAGAGACTGTTCATTGGAGATCCGTGATATCATTCTAAGGATTTTGGTCTATTTACACCCCCCAAGGCAGTCCGATGGACCTCATCAATTGGCAATTCGTCTCTCAGCGGCACGTACTCTCTTCGTCAGAATTCGACTTTTTTTTTTTAAAGACCGGGGAACTGGACCTCGCTTTCGGAGTGTTACAATTTGCCACTCATCAAACACAACTTCAACAGTTGCTTCAGAGCGCTCACTCACCGCTATAGATTCATCCTTCTTGAGAGAAATGTATTCCAAGAAATAATTTATTTTAAATGCTCACTCAGCGTTATAGATTCATCCTTCTTGGGAGAAATGTATTCCAAAATTTTTTTATTTTAAATGCCACGCTGGCTCACTTATGAATAAAGTGGTCATCTTTTTTTGACCTTAGAACGGGACATTAAATTATCTACGTAATTTTGGGCAGAAGCCATAAAAGGCATATATTAAGGCTATCCCCCACCCTTGGTAAGGTTTTTTTTGATTTTATTATTATTCTTACACTTCTCTCGGATGAGGCGAACCTATAGCGTCCAAGGTATTCATAAAATGATGTACAAGATCTAGCGGTTGCTGGGCTGTCTTTGGGTTGATTCGGTGTGGGGTTCGATGATTCTTGCCGTGTGCGCATCCCTTGCACACATAGTGGTTCCAGTCATCAATGTGTTTGATCCCCTTGCGTTTCAGTATGTGAGGGACATACATACATTTTGATGGGCGAGTCTCTCGTGCCAAGTTTTGATTGACATTGTCATCAGACTTGTCTCTACTTCTAACCTGAGCATCATTTTGTAGAGGTTTCCTTTGCGCTTGGCAATTGCCACAACTTCCCTGCCATCCTGACCGTAAAACGTTGACTGCTTTCCATTTGCCTTCTGAAAGTGTCCCTTGTCCAGCATCTGACTTACTGAGAAGAGATTGAAGTTAAATTTTGGAACGTAAATAACGTCCTCGAGTACCATTGGATACCATTTCCGACCGTCAAAAGCCTCCATCTCGATGTTCCCGACCGCAACGCCATCCAACCTGGTTGAGTCTCGGATCACTATTGAGATTGGTTCGTCCAGCTCGACCAGCTGTGCAAACCACTCTCGGTGAGACGTCATGTGTTGACTGGCTCTGCAGTCTTGATACCATGAAGTTGCCCTGTCCTTCGAGATGTCGCTGTCCACTGTTGAAAAGACTGTGGTCAGGAACGCCCTTGGTGGCCTTCCGCTTATAGACTTGCTTGACTCCTCCTTGGAAGTGCCTTCTTTGGCGAAGTGTTCTTTCTGTTTGCATATGTTGCACGAGTAGTTCTTCTTGCAGTAGGCAATGTACTTCTCGCACGGTTTTCCTGTGCACTGCTTGATCATGTGACCTTTTCCTCCACACTTGTAGCATACGAGCGTTGTCTTGTCCTGGTTGCCCCTTGACGACTGCCTTGGTTTCTCATATCTTGCCAGGAGGGCGTTGTTGGCGTTTCCCTCTGAGTTTGTCCTCTCCTTCAGTCGCTCGTCCTCAAGTCTCAGACGTTCGATGAGAGTTTCCACATTCTTGGTTGCTCCGGTCACATTATCCCAAGAAGTCCTGAAGTGCGCTAGTTTTGGCGCTAGCATACTCATGATCCTTGTCATGATCCAACTTTCTCTCATAGGATCATTTTCGGTTGACACTTCTTCAGCCAGATCCAGGATCTCCAGACGGTTTTCCACTGCAGACTTGCTATCATCGTAATTGATTCGGGACATTTCCAGAGTTACGTCAGATTTGGTGCCATATAGACTAGTTAATTTGTTTGTCATATCTTTGGCAGTCTTGCAGTTGGCAATTTTGTTCGCGATCTTGCTGCTTACATTTAGGCCTATCAGCGTTTGAGCTTCGACATCCTTCTTGATCCAAGCTGAGATGGTTTCAGGTGACGCAGCGCCTGTCGGTCTAAGCTTGTCTCCTGATACGATTTCGTACAGGTCCTTATTCTTCAGTGCTAGGTTCAGTTTGAATCGCCATAAGATGAAGTTGACGTTACCCTGGCTGTCTTCGCTTAGCATTTCCAACTGGGATTTGACGAAGTCCATTTGGTTGAGAGGCTGCAATTCGACTGACTTGACTTACGTATATGTTGCTCACCGTTAACTTGCTGTGCGATGGCTGCTCCGATGTTTGACGATTTGTGGGTCACGTTGTCCTTGCCAGTTCTTCCGCTCTGGGCTGCTTTTGTCGATTTTCCTCCCACTTTCCTTGATGATGTTCGACGAAACCCTTTTACGGCTGTTCTGGGCCCATAACCTGTTGGTATATAGGCGACTCGGGCTCGTTGGTCCCCAATGAATAAAAGTCCAGAGTTAGCAGTGATTGATATTATTAATTTATTGTAAAAGAAAAAAAAGACGGGAATTCTTCCACACTGTTAAATAGCGCTGGTTTGGATAAGTGAATTGGTCGTTAAGCGATTTACTGATTGATAAGGAATACTTGCAAACATTCAGATTATGTTTCGAGGCACGTTTACTTTTTCCATTTGATCTTCAGTCGTTTGAATCTGGCAGTTGATTGAAAGATAGGATCAGTGCCAACTTCAAGTCTAAGAACGAACAGAATTGTGTGAAGTTCGCACAGGCTGACGGCTGTGTTGGGTAAGACCAGCTGTCAATTGATCAATTCTCAACAGTTTATTACGGTTACTAAGGATACTAATTTCAGGTCTACAGTTTTTTCTATTATTCTTCCCTCAGGAGAGGCGAACCTATAGCGCCGAGTCGACGCCCCGAGATGCCACCAAATAACTGTTGCAGTTCTTTTTTAACAGTTGCAGGTTGTAACACTCCGGACACACTCGTGCAGGGAAGGAATTCCGCAGCTTTCCCGCTCTGTAACGGAACAAGTTCTGATGCAGGTTGTGTACATTACGGTTATTAAGGATACTAATTTTTTTTTGATTTTATTATTATTATTACACTTCTCTCGGATAAGGCGAACCTATAGCGTCCAAGGTATTCATAAAATCGTCATGGCTATTTGTAGGTTCATCCACTAGCTAAGTCAAACTTCTACTAGCTTCATAGTTTCGCCTGGTCTGATAGAATGTTCTGACAAGTTGGAGTTGTGTACATTATAGTTACTGAGGATACTAATTTCAGGTGTGCGGTTTTTTCTATTATACTTCCCTCGGAAGCGGCGAACCTATAGCGCCGAGTCGCCGCCCCGAGATGCCTCTAAATAACTGTTGCAGTTCTTCTTGAACAGTTGCGAGTTGTAGCGCTCGCGCGGGGAAGGAATCCCGCAGCTTTCCCGCTCTGTAACGTAACGAGTTCTGATGCAGGGATGTTCGCGCCATCGGGAGATGAACCGCAAAGTGGTGCGATTCGTCGGATTGTCTCGTGGAGAGCATATAAATCGAATTACGCGGAACAATACCACGAATCTCTGAAGAACAGTACTCATGATATCTGTAGAACAGATAGAGGTCTGCTACGCGCCTTCGATGTGATAGCGGCTGTCATCATCATCATCGGCACTACAACCGGGAACCGGTCTTGGCCTTATTTAGCAAGTCCTGAGACTTGTTTAATTTTCCATAATGATTTGTTTTCTTCCGGGCAAGGTCATTAGTCTTGCGCCAGAGGCTCCCCGGCGGGGAATGGAACCTCAGTCTCCCGCGTGACAGGCGGTTAACTCGGTTTTCCGGTGATAGCGGCTGTAGTCCCTGCAAATTGGTGCGATCCATCGGATTGTCTAGTGGAGCGCGTATAAGCCGAATTGCGTGGAACAATACCACGAATCTCCGAAGAACAGTACCCGTGATAATAACTGTAAAACAGACGGGTCGGCTTCGCGCCTTCGATGTGATAGCGATTGAACTCCCGACGTCAGCGCCGTGTCCCCGATCCGGCGGATTGTTGGCTTCGGCGGCCCGAGATTCCACCAAATAATGGTTGCAGTTTTTTATTTGAACAGTTGCAGGTCGTAACACTCCGGGCACACTTGCGCAGGGGGGGACTGTGGGGATATAAGTTGGTGCCGGCGTAACACGGATTCACTTAATCCCCAACACCTTTAGATTACACTCACCGATTGCTGGAAATTGTGCCTCAAGGAAGACGAAAACGGGTAAAAATTAAACACTGATTTAACTTCTTTTTTTGTTTTATTCGGCATAAGTTTCTTTCACATATTTGGTTCCTTAATTTATTGTTCTCTTTGACAACAAGAGTTACGCGGCATTTAAACGTCTCGCATAAGGACGGACTTCCACACACGCTTGATACCGGATCACGCACAAGACAAAAAGATTTTATTTTTTTTCCGACTCCGTATATTAAAAAAAAAAACTTAATAGCGCGTATAGTGCGTGTACACTCTTGTGACGCTGAAATCTGACTCAAACCTACAATCCATATCTGCCAGATTCAACGCTGGGGATTACATTGGTGTGGGAGGGTTCTATATGTGTCCGTGTAGGACAAGTACGTTG
Organism: Microdon myrmicae; assembly: GCA_963931805.1. NCBI lineage: Eukaryota > Metazoa > Arthropoda > Insecta > Diptera > Syrphidae > Microdon > Microdon myrmicae. The sequence continues at coordinate 67,390,912 of OZ007500.1, read as the reverse complement.
CCCTTCAGCCTACATATCGGCAACGACGAAAATACACCTAAATAAACATGGGCTGGTGTAATGAATTGGTATTATAGAGATATGCGATGGCGAAAAATCGCCGAAGGGAGAAATAGGTTTCTGGGTCTTAAATAAACAGAAACGCTATTTCGAGGACCATAAATCTTTGATGACCTGCGCCTGAGAACGAAATAGGTTTTTGCTTCAAGATACACAAAAACGCTATTTCAAGGATCACGATGATATGCACATCGTGTTTACTTAGGCGTTCATGGTAATGCCATTGTAGGCTATAGATTCTTCGTGGCGATAAGCAAACCGGTGGTTTGTTCGCCTATGGCCTAGGCTATGGTAGCTTTTGTTTGTTTTACAGGCCGGAGCATCGTTAGGCATGATTTGGGGTATGATTGTCTAACGTCAATCATATTAGTGCCCAAATCTCATGATCGGTAGATAACCGATAAGGGAAATTGGTCGCAAGTGTTGCGAACCTTGGAATTGGGGCAATATTCACTCATGAACCGTAGCAAGAATACCGGCTATAGCTATGTCAACAATTACGCTGGCCAGCGTGTATTTATTTTTTATAATTGCTGACAAGCTGAGCCGATTGTCTGGCACGGTCCATGTATGAATGAAATAATTTGTTTGATGTGCATGGTTGATAAGGTTTAACTTTCAGGTGTGATGCTGCAGGGGAGCTTACGCTGCCCCTAATTGCAGGTAAGTACTATGGGTTTGGAAGTTGGTTAATTTAAGAGGATGAGCGGTTCTTTGGGAATGTATTAAAGAACCGCCACAGGACTCCCACATTTTTCCCGGTCTGTAACGGAACGAGTTCTGATGCAGAGATGCACGCCCCGCCTGGGGATGAACCGCAAATTGGTTGCGATCCGTCGGATTGTCTCGTGGAGCGCATATAAACCGAATTGCGCCGAATAATACCACGAACCCCCGAAGAGTAGTACCCGTGATTATATCTCTAAAACTGACAGAAGTCGGCTACTTGCCTTCGATATGATAGTGACTGCAGTTTCGACGTCAGCGTCGTGTCTCTGATCAGCCGGATCGCTCTTCTCTGTATCCTCTCAAGTGGGTCGAGGGTATGTTTAGGAGCAGAGCTCCAAACATTAGAGCAATATTCGAGCGCGGGTCTAATTTGAGATTTATACAGAAGAAATAGTTGGACTGAAATAAAATATTTCTTGGATCTAAATAGATAACTTACTTTTCCAGAAGAAAAAGCTGGGCGGGAGTAAAACATTTCTTAGCTCTAAAAATATAACTCGGTTTTCCAGAGGCTGACCTGTCGATGTTCGACATGTGTTTATGCCACGATGCATTTCCACAGACCGTAGCGCCGAGCAATTTCGCCTTTCCCACAGATTCGAAGGCCTGGCCATTCATCATCAGCTGTCGAACTGATGATCCATGTTTCTTTGTGAATGTTGTATACTGTGTCTTCGTTGCATTGAAGTCGACGAGATTGACCTTTCCCAACTCCAGGACATTATCCAGATCCCGCTTCATGGAGTCGATCTGGCTACATCTCAGCTGATGCGACGCTGATGCACTAATCGGCCTATAGCGTTTGAAATAATAGTGAAGAAGAACGTGTGATTCGAACTGACGCTATAACAGTTTGAATCACCAAATATTGTACTTAAGCGTTACCCATCAGGCTACTGGCCGTGCTTTGAATTCGATTTTTAAACTCGACTATACTCCACTGATGTGAATTGTTATGTTATCGCTATGGTATACGGCTATGATGTATTTTCTTATTCGATTTTCATTCGGTGTCCTTCACTATTTTGCTTGTGAATTGTGTGTGTATCTGTTAGAGGCGCTACAGTCGCTTTTAATATCTCCAAGGCTTTTGACCGCGTCTGGCACGGAGCATTGCTGACCAAGCTGCTTAAAACTATATATAAGAATATAAACTATGGTTAAAAAGAAGAAAAAAATGAGGGGGGGGGGTATGTTTGACGAGTTGGTTACTGGGTTTATCCATCAATTATCACCCATTCATTCACCTCGCTTAGTACAGGATGTAAGAGTGTGGACGGAGAGTGGGCGTGGTCAGGAGGGGAAAGATAGGAGATGAAGATTGAGATCAGTAGAGGTAAAGTTGAAATCGAAGGAGGTAGGGTAGGAGAGTGCCCGCCGCAGCATTCGCGAAATGGGTTCATTAGAGCCGTAAGAAGTGTGGTGGGTGGGCTGATAGAAGAGATGAGGGTTTCGCAGGTTACGGGGGTTAGTGTGAAGTGGAATGATGGAGAGCAAACTTGGGCAGTTGATTGTGCCTGAAAGGAGACGGTGGACGAAAAGGATATCGGCATGAGTTCTGCGCTCCTCAAATGTGTTGAAGTTGATCAGATGGAGCCGGATTGTGTATGGGGGGAGAATCGGAGGATTCGCCCAGTTCAGTCCGCGGAGGGCAAAACGCAGAAAACGACGTTGCACGCTTCCGATTCTGCGTACATAGGACGAGTAGAGTGGGGACCAGACCTGACTGGCGTATTCAAGAAGGGGACGGACGAAGGTTATGTAGATAGATCGGGAAACGGAAGGATTAAAGAATTCTTTAGACCAGCGTTTCACAAACCCAAGGACAGAGTTGGCCTTAAGAATAATATCATCAATATGCGGGATGAAGCTAAGCTCCGTGTCAAATAAGATCCCGAGGTCGCGTACCGAGGGTACAGATGATATCTGCCGGTTTAGCAGGAAGTAGGAGCGGCGGTGGGGGGGGGGGGGGGGGGGGGGGTGCAGGGGGACATTTGTGGGAGAAGGTGGTGGAGTGGTATATGACAACGTTCCCGAAAGGAAACCATACTGGTTGGATGAGATGATGGATTTACAACGGAATGATAACGCGTTGTAAAGAATTCCATCGAACAGTTTGGAGATATGAGACAGTTTGGCGATGGGACGGTAGTTGCTTATATCGTTTTTAGGTCCCTTTTTATGTATGGGAGTGACATAGGAGGATTTCCAAATACTAGGGAAGATCCCTTGTGAAAGGGATAGATCGAATATCATTGATATCGGGAGGGAAAGAGAAGTGGAACATTTCTTTAAAAATACAGCCGGGAGTCCATCAGGCCCAGGGCTGAACTCGTCTTTGAGTAAGTTTAATTTCTCCTCAACTACGTGACGCTGAATAATTTGAGGTGTGAAGGGGCCGAGGGAGAATTCGGGCAAGTCTTTGAAGTGAGACGGATTGGGTTCGAAGGAGATGTCTGTGAAGGATTTATTGAAAAACGAAGCGAATAGATTGGCAGTAGTTAGAGGTTCGGCTGAAGTAGTCGCGCCATAAGAAAGGGAGCTAGCATAGGCGTCGGATTTACGTTTGTAATTTATGAAGTGGAAAAAAGATTTGGGGTCATTGATCAAATTAGATTGTGTTTTTGTGAGGTACTTGGTGTAGAGGGAGTTGTAGACCTTGGAAAATTTATAAAAGGAACCGAGATAGTTGGAGTAGTTTTGGAAGGAACGCGTTTTGAGGAAAATGTTCCACAAGTTATTTCTCTTGTTCCTAAGAGCGCGGAGTGTGCGGTTGTACCATGGCGGCGATGAAACCGATGACCTGTGACGAGAATAGGGGACATATAAGGCGACGGCATAGTAGATCTCCTTTTAGATTCGCCTTCGCCAATCATTGGCGAATCTTTTGACTCCAGTGGAGCTTGCCATGCGATCTGGGTTGGAGTTGTAAATTCGCAACCCACCATCAATGACCACCTGCTGGCTGGTGATGGGTCTCACTACATCGAGACAAGTAGTGGTGACGAGTACTGCCTCTATTGGCACCCGTTCGAAGTTAGAGGCCTGAACGATGCGGTCGTTTGCGGTAGAGGCCGCAGCGTTCAGTCGGATGCGGCGGTTGGGACTCAGTCGATCCCTGGATACTGGGGAGCGCCACCCGCCAAGCGGGGCATTGCGCGTTCCGTGGTCTATGGGGAGAACTGGGTGTTGTCTTGAAGCCTGTGAGTGCTCAGGCTCATGTCTCTTCAATTGCCCGTTGTTCATACGGCAGTTCAGTGGGCGAGGGACATATCTGATGAATGGGCCAGGAGGGGGTTCGGCGGTAGCTGGCTGCATGTACCGCGTGTGTCTCCGGTGTCGACTTCGACGATGTCTTGTTTTTGTCCTCTGATGGGATCGGTACGCAGTCGTATGGTCGACCAGTTCCTCTGGGTCGGAGTTGTAAAGTCGCAACCCACTGGGACCGGCCATGTGACTGGTTAAGCGTTGTTTGCTGTTGGAGGTGCCTGGGCCTGTGGCGGTTCCGCCAGATCCCACGGCTCGCCTTCCTGAAAAACCCCCCATAACCACAACTCGGTCTGCACCAGCTTTCGCTAATGCAATTCGCATTAGCATCTTAAATGCTTCACGCATCAAATAGATCCAATTATTATAACCCAAAAGTACCTGCAAAAGAATTCTTACCTTTTCAAGCATTCCTTCGCTTACAAATCCCCTGTAAGAGTTCTTACTTTCCTTATCATAAATTATCCTGAAAAGAAAAACCCCGGTTCACATATCATGTAACCATTCCAGCCAGAGATAATTATCATGGCGTCGCCTATTCCCAGCTTCATTCATGTATACGATAAATTTCTTTATGTATACATTGACTGGCGACGTTTTTCTCCCAGCAATAAAATTCCCTGACTCGCACAATGTGCAACCCAAAGCAAGTACGCATTCCGCGTCCCTTCGCATCAATTGTAATCCAAGCATAAACGATGCAAATGGGTATTCAATACGTACCCTTTCTAGCAATGCCATAAACACCATTTCCCAGTAACCCCGCTAAATCCAATTAGCACATTTTCACATCGGATCATCGTCTCTTTGTTTACCCGCACATGTTCCAACAAAGATTCCATTGGCATCCGATGATTTCGGTTTTATTTGCTTTACCGAAATCGTATCCTAGGAATGCACTTTATGTCTTTCTTTGTTCTAGGCACACATACCACCATGCTCACGATGAACGAGTGAGCTCTGAACGAGCAAAATATCGTTGAGTCGTAATTCAATCTCTGTGGCGGTCGGGTCGCCTGCCATCCACCGTATTCTACGTGAACTGGATTGTAGGATAGCAACCGGCCCGGTTAGAATACCAACAATAGTCCTTAAAAACTGTGCTCCAGAACTGTGGACGCTCCATAGCAAACTCTTTCGCTTGTCTTATACACACAGGACTTTCCTACCTGCTGGAAAATCGTTCAAATTCACCCAATCTCAAAGAATGGGAAAAAGTGTCTCTCGCAAAACTATCGACCGATAGTATTACTGTCTATGTTATCCAAGGTGATGGAAAAGGACATCAATGTCGAGTTGATTAAATACTTGGAATGCAACGGACTTCTAAATGGTCGTCAATACGGATTCCTTAGCAGCAACCTGCAACTGTTCAAGACGAACTGTAACAGTTATTTAGTGGCATTTCGGCGCTATAGGTTCTCCTCTCCTGAGAGAAGTATAATAAAAATAGGCGGTCCACTGGAGACCTTTTGACCTTTGTAACTAACATCTGGACACCTGCAATTGAAAAACATGGTGAGTCAAGTGCGGACACATTGGATATCTCCAAGGCTTTTGACCGCGTCTGGCACGGAGCATTGCTGAGCAAACTTCGTTCATATGGACTTTCCCAACAGCTTTGCGACTGGACGAGGAGCTTCCTCGAGAATCGATCGATCCGGGTTGCTGTGGACGGCGAGTGTTCGGATCTGTATCCTGTTAATTCGGGGGTGCCCCAAGGTTCTATTTTAGCTCCAACCTTGTTCTTGCTTCACATAAACGATTTGTTGGAGACAACGGATAACAAAGTGTTCAGTTTTGCGGATGATAGTACGCTTGTTTCCTCCTTTTCGAGTGATCAACCGATTGGTGCATCAACGTCGCACCAGCTGAGATGTAGACAGATTGACTCTCTGAACCAGGATCTAGATAGGGTCCTGCAGTGGGGAAACGCCAATCTTGTCGACTTCAACGCAACGAAGACCCAGTATACAACATTCACAAAGAAAACTGGATCATCGGTTCCACAGCTGATGATGAGTGGCCGGGCCCTCGAGGCTGGGAAAAGTTTGAAATTGCTCGGCGTCACGGTCTGTGGGAATGTATCATGGCATAAACACGTATCGGGTATCGCCAGATCAGCCTCAGGAAAACTGAGTTATCTTTTTAGAGCCAAGAAATACTTTACTCCGGCCCAACTTCTTCTCCTATATAAATCTCAAATTAGACCCGCGCTCGAATATTGCTCTCATGTTTGGAGCTCGGCTCCTAAACATACCCTCGACCTACTTGAGAGCATACAAAGACGAGCGATCCGCCTGATCGGGGACTCGGCGCTGACGTCGGGACTACAGTCGCTATCACATCGAAGACGCGTAGCCGACCTCTGTCTGTTTTACAGATATTATCACGGGTGCTGTTCTTCGGAGATTCTTGGCATTGTTCCACGCAATTCGGTCTATATGCGCTCCACAAGACAATCCGACGGATCGCACCCGTTTGTGGTTCATCTCCCGACAGCGCGAACATCCCTGTATCAGAACTCGTTCCGTTACAGAGGGGGGAAGCTGTGGAACTCCCTTCCCCCGGAGCGTTACAACCTGCAACTGTTCAAAAAGAACTGCAACAGTTATTTGATGGCATCTCGGGGCGCCCACTCGACGCTATAGGTCCGCCTCTCCCGAGAGAAGTCTAATAAAAAAATTAAAAAAATTCATATTACATGAGCCGTACCAACCCCATCGGCTCGGCAGGTCAGCAATTATAATAGATAAACACTCGTTGTCCAGCGTAATTGTTGACACAGCTGTAGCCGATGGTTTTGCTACGGTTCATCAGTGAATATTGCTCCAAAGCCAAGGTTCGCTACAGTTGCGACCAATTTCCTTTATCGGTTATCTACCGATCATGGGATTGGGGCACGAATATGATTGACGTTAGACAATCATACTCATGATCATGTCTAATGATTCGTTGTCTAAACAACGACTAGCCACTATTCTCATGCTGGCTATTCTAATCGAAATACTTCTGTGTACTCTATGTAAACAGAAGAAATTATTTTTGGCTGCATGCCAGTATTCCTGTGCATTATCCAATGCCTAAAATAAACATGCACCCAAATGTAGTAGCCTTTGCCGTCGCAGCAAAGTTCTGTTGACTTATAGCCAACCCATGCATGTTTGTTTTTCCTTTCCTGCGCACAGCGAGTGTTTGGGTGTCTTTCTTGAAAAGGAAAGATTGTTTTGCCCCTGCGATGACATGCGTGGAAACTCATCGCAAACACCAGAGGCTGGGTCAACGTCGCCCAGCTCAGGGAGTCAGATATCATCGTCACAAGAGTGCACACGCACTATACGCGCCTACCTTTTAGCCTGGTGCGTGTTTTCTTTCCGATGTTTCGTCATTAATGGAGTATCTTCAGGTTTTTGTGCGAGTCGCTAAATATAACTTACTATCAGCGTGAAAGTGTTAAGATCAAATAAGCTAAACGCAGCTTTCGTTTTGTTAACTTTAATATGTACCGCGGGTTAATATAAAAGCATATCGGTTGTGATCATTAATGGAACTAATTAATAAAGAAAACTTCAAATATTTAATAAGGAAACTCCGGTGTTTTATTTCCCATTCCTCTGTTGTGCACAAGTTGTGAGTAATTACGTGGGAAGAACAGTGTACGTCAAAACAATTTCCATCGAACTATCAGTGGGATTTTAGTGAAGCAGTGCCGTACGTCGGTACACCCTACATAAAATACCCCACAGTCCCTGTAGACTCGCCACTGGTCCAGGAGTTATGCAGCCACGCCAAGTGATGATAATAGTAAACACAGTCTTTAGTTATAACGTATGTTTTCTTATTTAGTCACACTTATAAGAACGGGAATGAACATTTATTTTGGTTAATGACTACCCTGTTTGGTTGTAGATTCGGTTTTCGAAATGGATTGGTTCGTTCGGTTATTTTATTGTTCGCGGTCTCGGCCTCCGGAACTTGACTGATCTCGAATCCATTTTTTTTTAATTACTGCGCTTATTTGACCAAAAATTAGGAGTTACAATAAGTAATACATCATCGTCATCGGCACTACAACCGTGATCCGGTCTTGGCTTTATTAACAAATCTCTCCACCGGTTCCGATTTCAAGCCGATGTCATCCAGTTTAGCACTTCTAGTCTCTGGGCGTCCTGGTCTACGCCATCCCACCATCGCAGACAAGGTCTGCGCGCTGTCCCCTTCCATGCATCATGCCACAAAGGAATTTCCGGGCAGGCTTTTGGCAGATTTGAATGTCGTTTTCAAATGTTTGATGATGCAGTGTTCGGCCGAACACTGTTAACACAGAGAACACAACGACCCAGAGCGAATGCTGTGGTCTGCCAGCACTGTCCACGAAAACAACAAGATACCGGAGCGAATGCCGTCACTTATTAAACACAGAGATCGTTTTTGAATTTGAATTTTTATTTTTACTCCTTGTTTGTATATTTAGTTTTTTTAGTCAATGGTAGGTTGCGGAATAGAAACAACACAATTTTCACTACACCTCATCTTACATACACCCTCGTCTTATATTTAAGATGTTCTTCTTTGTTCCTGGCTAGTGCATATAGCCTTACACTCAATATTTTCCGCACAATTACAAACGAGATAAATTAGAATCGCACACGATACGAGTACCACAATGGGGTCGCGACGAGGATAACTTGTCTCAGAATCTATGGTCCTCACTTCATTTAATTATTTCTGCGAAAAAAGAGATTAACGATGTACTTTTTCGAATGTCGAATAAATATGTTTTGATCTATTTTTAATACGTTGCGCGGATCGACCTCCTCGGTGGAGTTTCTCTGTGACGACCCTTGGACGGATGCTCGAAAAAGACTAACTGTATTCGCATCCCCCATCGTAAGGGAAATTTTTCCAACGCATCTCTGCAACAGAATTTCCCGCAGTATCTGTAAAAGGAGAGATTTTTTCCTCGTGATCATCATTAACATTTCTCGTGATTATCGGCATATTGTTCCTTTGTCTTATCGGTGGTACGCCGCTTATTCTCCGATCTTTTTCTTAGGATTGTTTATCTTTCCCATCTGGCCTGAGAACAAGGGTTCTCATGCTATTCAGATGGATACAAAGGACTATGGGATCGGTAATGCTTTGTTTGGATTTCCAACTCATAAACATCTATCGCGGGTAGTGTTAAGATGTTTATGGTTGCATGACTATTGGCCGGCAGCGAAACGATATGCTTTGTTTGCACAAGTGTGCCTTTTGCGTTAGGGTCATGCAAGGGATTTAGGTGCTAATTGCTATTAGCTACCAGAGTAGGCATCTGTTCGGTTTATTTACCGACAATGGTGTTTCATGGGAAGCATCGCGTTGATGCTTAGAATGGGTGCTTGACTTACATGCGATGCCTTGCTGCATTTGGCGCATTGGTTTGGATACGATGTATGGATGCGTTGAACTCGATATTGGTAGCTTTTGAATGTTTAGTTCCTTGATTTCTGATATCGACCTCAACGTCGTTGCATGTCATATTACCTTTTGTTTCAGGTGTAGTTTATAACTATGGGGACACGTGTCTGTGGGCACGTGTGTGGGTTTTGGTGTATCGTCTTGTCTCGTAGTACGGTGCCACCTGGGACGGTGCACTTCGATCACCCAGCTCGACTGCCTCTGATCGGCAAACTCTGACAAGACAAACTCCGTTGTTCGTCAATTTAATCCTCATTTATTAATAGTTCAATGAAATAAAAATTTAGCGTATTTAAAGTTATTAAGAAAGTCAAAGTTTTTATAATGGACTTCAAGTATTTACACTTATTAAGAAAGTCACAGTTTTTATAGTAGAACTCAACGTATTTAAACTTATTAATGAAGTTAAAGACTTTATAATAACACTTCTCGTATTTAACTTGTTAAGAAAGTTAAAGTCTTTATGATAACATTTAACGAATTTAGACGTATCAAGAAGTTTATAGTAGATCTTAACGTATTTAAATTTATTAAGGAAGTTAAAGATTTTACAATAAAACTTCACGTATTTAACTTGTTAAGAAAGTTAAAGTCTTTATAATAGCACTTAACGTATCGAAACTTATCAAGAAGTGATCTTAAGTAGATCTTAACGTATTTAAACTTATTAATGAAGTTAAAGACTTTATAATAAAACTTCTCGTATTTAACTTGTTAAGAAAGTTAAAGTCTTTATGATAACATTTAACGTATTTAAACGTATCAAGAAGTTTATAGTAGATCTTAACGTATTTAAATTTATTAAGGAAGTTAAAGATTTTACAATAAAACTTCACGTATTTAACTTGTTAAGAAAGTTAAAGTCTTTATAATAGCACTTAACGTTCTAATCTTATCAAGAAGTGATCTTAAGTAGATCTTAACGTATTTGAACTTATTAATGAAGTTAAAGACTTTATAATAAAACTTCACGTATTTAACTTGTTAAGAAAGTTAGTCTTTATAATAGCACTTAACGTATTTAAACGTATCAAGAAGGTTACAGTTTACGAGGGTTGCCTCTTATGTTTCGGGATTTGGCAACCCTGGTGTTGCAATCCGGCAATTGACAGCTCTGTCGTAAAGTTGGACATTTTTGAGGTTATACGCACTCAGAACGTTTTGACATACGAGCGCTATTTGTGTTGTTTACAGTAACTTAAAAGATTCATCTCGGCCCAAAAATGGAATTAAATCGTCAACATTTTCGTGCGATTATTTTTTACAACTTTCGGCGTGGATTAACTCAGCAACAGTGCATGGATGAACTTAATTCAATTTTTGGCGATGAAGCTCCATCAAGGGCCAGTGTTTATCGATGGTATGGTGAATTCAATCGTGGTCGTAGTTCACTCCAAGATGAATTTCGTGAAGGTCTTCCAAAATCAGTTGTTGTTCCGAAAACCATTGAAGCTGTGCGCGAACTGATATTGGAAGATCGTCATGTGACCTATCGTGAGATTGAGACAACCTTAGGCGTTAGTGGGACCAGCATACATTCAATATTGCATAAACATTTGACTGTCAAAAAAATTTGTTCGCGTTGGATCCCACACAATTTGTCAATCGCCCAAAAAAAGGCTCGTGTCAATTGGTCGAAAGAAATGCTCAAAAAATACGGTCGCGGTGCTTCGAAACACGTCTATGACATCGTGACAGGTGATGAATAGTGGATTTACGCGTATGAGCCCGAAAGTAAGCAGCAGTCGACTGTCTGGGTGTTTCAAGATGAGCCAAATCCAACAAAAGTTGTTCGCGCACGAAGCACTTCCAAGCAAATGGTCGCCTGTTTTTTCGGAAAAACTGGACATGTCGCAACCGTACCACTAGAACAACGCAGAACAGTCAATTCTGAGTGGTACACAACCATTTGTTTGCCAGTTGCCTTCCAAGAAATCAGGAAAACCAACCGCCGAAGACCGATCACTCTTCACCACGACAATGCGAGCTCTCACACATCGGCTGCGACAACTGCATTTTTGAGCACCCAAAACATCGATTTGATGGGTCATCCGCCGTATAGTCCTGACTTGGCACCGCATGACTTCTTTTTATTCCCGTACGTAAAAAAAAAACCGAGAGGTCAACGTTTTTCGACACCTGAAGAAGCGGTTGCTGCATTCAGAATGCATGTGTTGGAGATACCTCAATCAGAGTGGCAAAAGTGCTTCGACAATTGGTTCAAACGCATGCAAAAGTGTATAGATCTTCATGGGGAATATTTTGAAAAACAATAAAGTGATTTTCGATGATCAATATTTGTTTTTGTTCTCTAATCCCGAAATATAAAAGGCAACCCTCGTATAGTAGATCTTAACGTATTTAAACTTATTAAGGAAGTTAAAGATTTTACAATAAAACTTCACGTATTTAACTTATTAAGAAAGTTAAAGTCTTTATAATAGCACTTAACGCATTTAAACCTATCAAGAACGTTACAGTTTATAGTAGATCTTAACGTATTTAAACTTATTAAGGAAGTTAAAGATTTTACAATAAAACTTCACGTATTTAACTTGTTAAGCAGGTTAAACTCTTTATAATAGCACTTAACGTATCTAAACTTATCAAGAAGTGATCTTAAGTAGATCTTAACGTATTTAAACTTATTAATGAAGTTAAAGACTTTATAATAAAACTTCACGTATTTAAATTGTTAAGAAAGTTAAAGTCTTTATTATAGCACTTAACGTATTTAAACTTATCAAGGACGTTACAGTTTATAGTAGATCTTAACGTATTTAAACTTATTAAGGAAGTTAAAGATTTTATAATGTTAAAGAAAATTGTGCACTTAGCACTTTATATGCCCTGCACTATATATACACACACACAGAGAATAAAATCCAATTAATTAAATGAAACACGGAAACCTGTTTCTAATTTAATGACGTTTTATTTCAATTGTAGTTTGTCTTAAATCCCTTTAGGACTTGTTAAAGATTTTTATGCACACACAGGTGGATAAGCACCCAAAAAGTTAAACAAAATACACGTGTTTGTTCTTAATTTATAGTCACTTTATTTACCTACAGAAATCTGTTCTTAAACCTTTTAAATTGGGTACACCGAATTATATTCACAGCGAACACAGTCAAATGCAGTTTTTGGGGTTGAATCCATTAAACAATTAAAACATTTGTTAAGTTGTCTTTTATTGATTTACTACTACACACTCTTCTCCCTTAACACACGCTACACGACACACAACCACGGCGACTCGTTACTTTTCGACTTTTTTTTTAAATAAAATTTGAAACGCGACGGACTTTATTATTTTATGTCCGTCTAGGTCGATGGATACTATCAGACTTTTTTATTAAAACAAATTTACCACGCGACGAGTTTTATATTTAACATCCGTTTTGTACGATGGTTTGAATCAGACTCTTTATTTTTTGAATGTCCAAACCGGACGACGTTCAACATCGACACCCCCTTATCACTCTATTGATCGTGTATCCCGAAGTACGCATCCATTGTTTACACACAATAGATCTTTTTGATACACATGAGGTATGCTCCCCAGTACATTTCTTGAAAATCATAAACATTGAAAATGTTTATGATCTGCGAGATCTGATTGTGTGGATGCGTGTATACAATTCTTAGAATCTTGTATTTACACAAGTGTTCATTTGTGGTCAACGATGGCAAAGATATTTTGTATACTTTATTGCTTCATTACCATAGAATTGTTCTTTGTTTTGAGTACCACATTAATTTCTTTGTGCCGTCATGGATTTTTCCCAGATGTGGTATCTGGATTCCATGATTTGCCCGTATATGCATTTTGTAGCTAATTCACTTTTACAGGTACTCATTGGGTTGGATATGTTAATTTGGATTAATCAACATATGGGGCTTCACATGAAGGTGAATCCTGTTAATGGTGGGGGGGTGGCCCCCAAAAAAGGTGAGTATTAGGGGAGGGTAGGCGTTGCGTGTAACAATAATAAAACTTCACGTATTTAACTTGTTAAGAAAATTAAATTCTTTATAATAGCACTTAACGTATTTAAACTTATCAAGAAGGTTACAGTTTATAGTAGATCTTAACGTATTTAAACTTATTAAGGAAGTTAAAGATTTTATAATAAAACTTCATGTATTTAACTTGTTAAGAAAGTTAAAGTTTTTATAATAGCACTTAGCGTATTTCAACTTATTAGGGAGTTAAAGATTTTAAAACTTCACGGCACTAGGCCTCACGCACTGTAAATCAAAGGGTTAAGTGTGTCCGCACATCATCGTAGTTAAGCAACGACTCATCCTAAATTTCCCCAATGGACGTGCACAATCCACTAGGGGTTGATTGCTCATCGCCACCACACACATATAGTTAATCGTACAGCGTCCATTCGCCCAGCAAATCCCCGATTCATCATGACCGGGGTGCATGATCATGTGTCGTCGCATCGTGGCACACGAAAACGATGCGAAAAAGGTAAATCTGAAAACACGCAACATCTTCGTGTGTAAGCATCCGCAGCTGTAAAGATTTGTGCCCTACCATAGAGCGGCATATTACATCATCGCTAATGGTGTTCGCACCACGATGGCTGTGCGTCGCAACCACGCTGGTGGGCATCCTGCACTCATGCAGTGAGTTGTGTTTGGCTTGCTTTTGCCTTTAGATTTACAGGCACACAATTGGCGGGTAAATCTTTCATTTGCTCGTGGCCTGGGAGACTCGGTGTACATTAGGATATGTCGCGCACTTGCGCGACGAGACAAAAATGTTCGCTTGAAGAAACATCGGGTGTTTCTTGTGGCACTGCACACTGCATATCTCTTACGAGGAAATTCAGTGCTGCGACGATACACGGATGCTGCTTTCTTGTAGGCATCCTTTAAGGTGCCCCGCTCTGGTTCGTGCTATGATGGTTTCTCGATGATGCAACCAACTTGTTTCCAAGGGACATGATGCATTTCATACAGCCATGCCTTTGTGTTAAGCACTTATTGTTGCTGATGCAGTTTACAACGGTGAATATCATAGATTCACTCCTTTTTAGATGATAGTTGGTAACTATGCAAAGGTAAGTACGCGCCTTGTGCTTTCTTTGTTGCGCCAGGGATCAGCCTCCTGGATTAATAATGGAAAGGTAAGCAGTGGCGTTCAAAAGAACCGCCACACGTGTACTGGCAAAGGTGAGTATATGCCTTGGCGGAAGGATACCTCACCCTATAGTGGGTTGAGTGGTTCGTAGAACCGCTACAGGCTCCTCTTCGCTCATTCGAGCTAGGTGTCCCGCCCACCGGAGCCTACCGAGCTTGATTTTTCTTACAACATTAGCTTCAAGGTAGATTGCGTACAACTTATGGTTGTAGCGTCTCAGGAATCGTCCTCCCTCACATACGGGGACAAGAGTTCTCCTTAAGACCTTCCTCTCGAACGCGGCTAAGAGTTCAGACTGCCTTTTATTGAGCACCCAGGTTTCGGATCCATACATGAGTACTGGTAAGACCATGGTCTTGTACAGTAGTCGCTTGGATGTTTTGGATACATTTTGGGATTTAAAGAGCTTTGATAGACCATAGTAGGCTTTGTTGGATTTGATCAGCCGTTCGCGTATTTCTTCTTCCATATTGTTATCGGCTGATACTATTGACCCAAGGTAGTTAAAGGATTGCACTACTTCAAATTCGTGCTCCACTACCCTGATAGTTAGGTCTTCTCTTCGCAGAAGTTGCCACCATGTACTTAGTTTTCCCCTCATTAATGTGCAGTCCCAGTTTTTGTGCCGCCTGCTCGATCTGGGTGAAGGAATCCTGTACAGCTGATTCGGTTCTACCGATGATGTCGATGTCATCTGCGTAGGCAAGTATCTGGCTGTACTTGGTGATAATAGTTCCTCTAGTTGTAACGCCAGAGTCACGGATTTCTTTCTCCAACGCCAGGTTGAAGACGAGGCAAGCTAGACCATCCCCTTGTCGGAGTCCATTAAAGATGTTTATAGATTTGGACAGCAATCCCGCTATATTTACTTGAGTAATTACGTTGGTCATGGTCACCAAAGCGCAGATTCTCAGACGCCAAAGACGTGATCTGCGTCGTTAATTCTTGTGAGAATATTATACGGTCCTTCCCAATGTTGCTACAACTTCGGGTACCTTCCTTTTTGCCGATGAGGGTTATAAAGCCACACGTTATCGCCTGCATTAAATCCGGATGCGTTGGCTCGAACGTCGTACCTTGTTTTCATCCTGTCACTTGATACCTTGATTTGCTTTCGAACCAAATGACTAATCTCATCGAGGCGATTTCTCCATTCGGCTACGTAGTCTTCGGTCTTATCTATGGCGTCTGGAGGTATTCCGAATCGAAGATCGGCTGGTATTCGTAACTCTCGTCCAAATATAATTCTTGCTGGAGAATGGCCTGTCGTCTCGTGATTAGCCGATCTATAACTCACGAGAAAGGTTTGTACTTATTTGTCCCAATCTCGTTGGTGATCACTAACGACCTTCGATAAATGCTCTTTCATTGTTCGGTTCAACCCTTCGACCATTCCGTCTGACTGCGGATGTAAGGGGTGTGATCCTGGTTTTCTTTATGACCAGTGCCGCACAGATGCCTTGAAATATCTGTGATTCGAAGTTTGGGCCTTGATCGGAATGAAGCTCACAGGTAACGCCATATCTGCTGATCCAATTATTGATAAGCTGCTCAATGACGGTTGTTGCTTCTTGGTTTGAAATTGGAAGGACTTCCACCCACTTGCTGAAGTAATCCATGATGACCAACATGTATTTGTTGTTGTCGTTGGTTTTTGGGAATGGTCCTGAGATATCAATCGCAATTCGCTCGAAAGGGGCACCCACGTTGCACTGCTTCATAGCGCTCCTTGGTTTTTGCTGTTGGTCCTTTGGTCGCAGTGCAAGTTGTGCACTTCCTACACCAAGACTCGACATCATCTCGTGTGAAGCCAGTAGAATCGAAATCGTAATTTTGAAATTGTCTTATTAACTCCCAGATGTCCACCGGAGGCCCCGTCGTGCATTTCTGCTAGTACATCCTTCACTTTTGATGGTGGGACTAGAATCAGCATTCGATGGGATTTTCCATCTGCGGCTTCCCATTTCCGTTTTAGAATTCCATCTTCCACCAGCAAGGAATTCCATTGTGCCCAATATGCCTTAAATGTCCCACTCTTGTCGGAAATATTGTTCCAAGTTGGCCGCTCGTTCTTTTCTTTGTGTTCCAGGATTAGCGACATATCTTCATCCTGGAGTTAAGCTGCACGTATAGCATCACTCGTCCACCCATCTAGTACTTCTACTTGACATTTCGCAGGTCGTACGCCCCTTCTTTCTCTTCCGCTCTATGACAATGTTTACAATCTGGCTTACATGGTCTTC
The DNA here is from genome assembly GCA_963931805.1 of Microdon myrmicae. Taxonomy (NCBI): domain Eukaryota; kingdom Metazoa; phylum Arthropoda; class Insecta; order Diptera; family Syrphidae; genus Microdon; species Microdon myrmicae. Next base: position 67,373,989 of record OZ007500.1, on the reverse strand, counting down.
TTGATAGAGCATCAGCGTTATTATGCACCTTCCCTTGACGGTGGGAAATTTGAAAATCGTACGTTTGAAGTCGTTCGATCCATCGAGCTATTTGTCGTTCCGGAGACTCACTGGTCTTGTACGATTTCTTTCCCACCATCCCCCCGTCCAAATAGTTAGAGAACACTTGAACTAACCCTGTCCACACTATCCTTAGATACCTCCTTCCCCCTTTCTTTTCAGATATCTCGAGACCGAGCCCAACATCCTCACGGATGTGGGTGATTCTGGTTATCGCAAGATGACAGGAGCCAGAGACATGAAGGACATATTTGTCCTTGTCTCCCTAAAGTCGGCCTCTCTCCTCCTCATTTTTTTTTGTTTTTTTTTTGTTTGTCATGGTCAACCTAAAAAGTCGTATCAATTTGTTTGGAATGCCGAACTCTCTCATGGCATTATATAGTTCTACCCTGGCTATGCTGTCGTAGGCGGCCTTAAAGTCTATAAATAGATGATATAATGGAATCTTAAAATCCGGACATTTTTCCATCGCCTGCCTAAGGGTGAATATCTGATCAATCGCTGATTTGCCTGGGATGAAGCCACACTGGTATTGACCAATGATGGCTTTAGGGTATGGGGCTATCCGATCTTGTAGGATAGTGGGGAGTATCTTATAGGCGGTACTCAGCAATGTTATACCCCTATAGTTGCTGCACAGTGTGATATCTCCCTTCTTATCTATGGGGAAAGTTATACCACGACGCCAATATTCCGGCATCTCCTCTTGCTCCCATACGTGCACCACGATCTCATGAATTGCGTGATGTAACGCTGCCCCTCCTTGTTTGATCAGCTCAGCTGGTATGCCATCAGCTCCCGGGGCTTTATTTGATTTGAGCAGTCTAATGGCTTTTAATGTTTCCTCAATGCTTCGTGGCGGCAGCATTTGGTCTTGATCTTGCATTGGTGGAGCCTCCAATTCTTCTGTGATCTGACCATTTAGTAATTCATTGAAGTGCACTTCCCATCGCTCCAGAATGCCTTCGGGATCGGTGATCAGATTATTGTAATAAGGTTTACCGCAGGATCGCCATATGATAAGTATTAAAGGTATGAGGCAAGATCTGAATTTTATTCTAAGACAATCTAAACTCTGACCTCCCTATTGTTGCTGTATGAAGCGCAGCCCGCTAAAAGATGATGGCGATATCGCCGCAGTGATTGAATCAAACACACTAATGGCCTTAGATAATTTATTATCAAAAATGCTGGGGTATTTATATTCCCAATCAACCACTCAATTATTTACAAAGTTCTTAATCCACTCATACAATTTTTCCTATGAGACTGTTGCATTGCCCGGTATGCAGCATTCTTACGTTCAGTCGCTAGTTTGCACTCATCATCAAACCAGTCGATCCGATATCTACGACTACTGCCTAAGATGGAGTTGGCAGTACTAATGACAGTATTCTTAAGGCGTGTCCATTTCTCTTCTACGCCCGGCATTCTGACCCCCAGGACTTACTCTCCCTCCGTCGAGCTCTTCGAGGGCGAGTCCTAGCGCATGGCCAAAGGTGTTACTGGTATTCTCGCGTAAGGGAGCCGTGTTGATTCGAACCTGATCCGCGGATGCAATACGTCTCCGTAAGGCAATCCGCGCTAGGAAAACTGTACCAACAAGATAGTGATCCGAGTCGACGTTGGCACCTCGGTACGTTCGTACCGTCATCAGGATCGAGGAGTGGCGACGATTTATCAACACGTGGTCAATTTGGTTGCGAGTGGCTCTATGTGTAGTTTCTGATTGTGCACCTGCACGGGTGCGGATTCAACAGAAACACCACGCCTTGTTCACTGATAGCTCACTGTAAAATGCTGCAGACCGTTCTCCAAAGGGAAAATAAAACACACTGATTTTCTTTTGATTAGGTAGAACATTTCTTTTTTTAGAGTTAATCTTTTATAGTACTTAATCTCAAGGTTCACATAACTAACAATGTGGAACACTAACGCTCTGGTTATTAGGTCATTGGTACAACATAAAACATACAGTCACGAATGTTTACTCGATAGTTTGTAATTAGTCGTCTCTGCCACTATTGCACGCTGTTTAGGTATAATTTAGTGGTATTTAGTTAGATACACAATGCCGCACTTTACTTTATATCTTATTTGAAGAAAAAAAAATTAAAACGGAAAAAACTTCAAAGAGATGCAATGCAATGACACTTATAGTATATATAGTATAGTTCGCGTGTAACATTTAATTAGGTATCGCTAGATTACCGCACTCACTGATCGTATTCCACTGTACTAATCCAGCAACGTGTTTGTACCCGATGGGGGATGAAATCTGACTCACGCAACGTTCCCGGTACGTGTGCGCACAGATTATCCGTCAGATTAAATGGTGGCGGATCACATCGATGTAGGAGGAGCGAACCGGATCAATTTGGCGACGGCCATGGCGATCGAGAAAGGGGTTAAATGGGAGGATTTCCCATATGCCGTATAGGGCAAATACGATGCCCCTTTGCCTGCAATACCGACAACGATCGTTCCTGCACCTGTTCAAACAAATGGACGAGCAAAAGGGGCTGCCGGCATTATGGTCATGAATCGTCGATGCTGCACGCCTGAGAACGACATAGGTTTCTGCATCCTAAGTAAACAAACGCTAATTCAAGGGTTAAACGATGAGATGCACATCGTTTGTGGTTTGCCTATGTTACATTGAGTCGTCATCGTGTTTACTCAGGTGTTCATGGTATTGCCATTGTAGGCTATACATTCTTCGGTGACGATACGTCAACCGAAGATTTGGGTTTTGTTTACATGACAGTGCTGCTACATGAGTACAATGGCGAGGAATTAGCCTTGCAGATGCGTAAGCCCAGGGTGGCCATGATCATTGGGTTTTTTTTTTTTTTGGTTTCGGTAGGAAGGTGGAAATCTTCAAAATTCCCGCCAGGCTCATATTCCCGTTGATCCCCGCGGAACTTTCTTTTAGATATTCCATCGCGGGGCGGGACGGAGTTTACCTGTTACTGCGCTCGTCGCGTCGCAACTGCTGCATCATGTCACATAGAACATCATTTCCTACGGGCTATGCCTGTTTTGAACTCAGCATGTATTCTATTACTTCTCCCGGAGTAACTGTCCGTCTCATATGTCTCTCCAAAATCGTTCGTGCGGTCTCGAATCTCACGCACTCTGTGAGTACGTGTTCCGCATTTTCTATTTTGCCTTCGCAATACAAGCAGTATGGATGATTCACATGGGTATGATTGTCTAAACGTCAATCATATTCGCGGCAGATAGCCGATAATAGGGAATTGGTCACAACTGTTGGCAACCTAAGGGTATAGGAGCAATGGTTCAATTATGGACCGTATGAAGAATATCGGCTGCAGCTGTGTCCACAATACGCTGGCCAGCGTGTGTTTATCGTTTATTGGTGACGAGCTGAGCCGATATGGGAATATGAAATGGTTCATGTGTTATGAATCCGAAACATTCAATGTTATGCATGCCATCGGTGAGGTTTTACTTACAGGTGCAAGATACTGAAAGATAGCTTACGCTGCTCGATTGCAGGTAAGTATAATGGCTTGTGGAGTGAGGGAAAGGCAGATTGTTTTAGGGAAGAGGGTGGTTCTTAGGGAAGGCTTTAAAGAACCCCCACAGCTCCATCAGGTGATACCAAGGTGGCTTTGTGGATATCTTTACGCGGAAACCTGGTACTCGCAACGACCAAGCTTTTTGATGCTGCCACTTCGACGACTCGTAGTCCATTGTCATTAGTGTTCAAATCACCAAGAACGATTTTCACATCGTATCTTGCGTAGGCATTGAGCGCCCGTACGACGTTCTCGTAGAATTCTTCTTTTTCGTCGTCAGGGGACTGCTCTGTAGGTCCGTGAATGTTTATGAGGTTTATGTTCTTAAAGTTGCGACTAGAAAGCCTACCCCGAGCACATGGTGTTTTGCATGACAGCTGTAATAAATGTCATACTCGTTTCTTTGAATAACGCCACTCCCCGTCCATCTTATTTCTTCTAATGCTGTTATGTCGGCCTTATATTCGGACAGGACATTGGCTAGCTCTGTATAGTGAGCGGACGTTCCATGAAAAAATTATTAAATCGTTTAGCCAATTTCGTTTCTGTGGTCGTCGTCGTGTATCCGGTCCATATTCGAGGCTTGTTAAATTTGCCATAATAATTCGGTTTTACGCGGAAGGTTATTAGCCTTGCGCCTTTCAACAACGTTGAACCTGATATCAAAAACCAAGGAACTTAACGTTCAAAAGCTTCCAATATCGAGTTCAACGCATCCATACATGGTATTCTACCCCAATTCAAAAGGGCAGCTAAAGCATCGCATCTAAGCAATGCGTCAAATGCAGCAAGCATCGCATACAGGTCACCAATCTCCCATCCTAAACATCAACGCGATGTCTCCAAAGAAATACCATTGTCGGTAAATAAACCGAACAACGGATGCATACGCTGGTAACTAAATGCAATTAGCACCTAAATCCCTGGCATGACCTAATGCAAAGGCACGCGTATGCAAACAACGCATTTCGTTTAGCTGCCGTTCAATGGTCATGCAATCATAAACATCTTAACGTAGATTGCTAGATGTTTATGATTCGAAAAGCCTAACAAAGGAACGATACCAATCCCACGGTTCCTTTTATTACCCATTGGAAACACTCAAGAGCATTGTTAGCTTAAGCCGGACGGCTAACCTAAACATATGCCATAGTCCGTGCACACATCCGATGTGCATGCGATCCTTTGCCCACATGCCAGATGTGTAGTGCAAATTAGGAAAGATCGGAGAATAAGCGGCGACATCCGATCCTGAAACAAAAGAAACATGATGCCGATCACCCGCAACGAATGGTGATAATGATGATTATTAGGTAAGATTTCTCCTTTCCAGATCCCATGGGAAATTTGCCTTTTGAGATGCAAAGGGAAATTTTATGCTGTTAACAGATACGATTGGAAAGTCTGTTAGCAGATTGGATGGGGAAATTTTCCTTTGCAGATGCGGGTTGAGTAATTCGAATGGGATATTTTTAGGATAGAGACAATTAGTCTATATCGAGCATCCGCCCAGGAGAGAACAGAGAGAACCCCTACGAGGAGGTCGATCCGCGCGTTTTGAATCCAAAAAAAAGAAAGTACATATAATTAAATCGCGATTATTAGATGCCGATAAGTCTGTGACGGTCGAGTGTGCATTGTGTAAATCGCGCGTGTGTAATGGAATATCGACTGTCACATAAGCCAAATTAATTTTTAACCCTATGTAGTGATTTACGAAACAAAAATAGAAACAATAAATAAAGATTCGAAAACCACTTCTCCGTGTATCATTTATGACTGTATTCGCTCCAGCGTATTTCTTTTTGGTTTGCGAACGGTGTTCGGTGGAACATTTCGGTGACACTTCGACAACAACATTCTAATCCGTCAAAAACTCAACTCGCGACTCGAATAAAAACGTGTGTGCACGCTGCGGTGGTTAATTCTTGACTTCTTGTTCGTGTGCACACTTTGATGTAGAATTGAGACTTGGTGCGGCGTGACCTGGCGCAGTTGTGGTTGGGATGTGACATGGGCAATTGGATTTGCATGACAAACAACCAATCGAGATCATCCTTACATCTGTGCTCTCGCATTCTCTCCACCTATCGAGGTAGATAAACGCTTCGGTTAATTCGATAGTCGACGGACAAGAGAGAATGAGAGAACCAGAACGCAAAGTGCAATGATCTCGAGGTGGAATTAGCTTTTTCACGTATGTCGCAATGCCACTCTGAGACTGACCTAGTGACCCAATTAGGATATTATGGTTATCTCAGAGTGCGTTGGACTTTGGTAAGGGGAAATGAGATGAGAATGGAAGTTGGTTTGTAGCTATTCACCTGTTAAAAGAGATCATTGATCCCAAGCGAATAGAGTTGCTGGGGGAAGTCATAAGTGACGCTTAATCGGCTAGGGAAATATTATCGTGTGAACCAAATTCGAAGAATTTGGAATTTCCCCAGCCGTTGCATGATTATGTAACTGCGTCGTTTGGTCTGGTCTTGGTTGTTGCTAACCAAAATGACTTTGAAATTTCCGGTGGAAATCTCATGGGTTAATGCAATAGTGTTGCCGTATGGCAAGAAAACACTGAATGGAATTGTGCATTAACCGAATAGATTAATGACTTCCGGCCAGTCTTCTTTTAGGGATTTATCTATTGCAGGTGAAATAGCCGACGGTAGGAATTGGGATTGAGTTGACGCGGTGTTAGCCATCGAAATTAGGTTAGGATTGTGGGTTGGTTCTCCATGTAATATAGAGAACCCCCACAACTATGCCCTTGATTACAGCAGTCGTGGGGAAGTGGCCAAGAGTATAACTGGAGCTGTGCCAATGTGGGGGAGAAACATAGATTGTCCAAATACGTGTGCCCCAAACGTCTTCACAGGATGCTATCCTGACAGTCTGCGCACATTGCGTTATCTCGTTTTTCCGTTGTAAGACACAGTCAACGGTAGACTACACGGAACTCCAACGGCCGCGGTCGCTCACACACGCCGTTATCCGCCGGACATTCAACCCCCTGAGAAACGGAAATTTAAAAGTTTACCACGTAACACAAGGATCGTCCTGGCCTTCGCCGGGTTGAAAGCAATCTACGTTAAGATGTTTATGCCACCCCCCCCCCCCCCCCCCCCCCCCCCCCCACCGTGTGGCGAACATTTGACAGATATCAATTTTCACTTATAACTATCATGAACTAAGCCTATCTTATTGGGACGCCCTTTACACAACTGCAGTTGCATCAAAGTAGCAGGAAAATCTCAAACACAGAGAACTGTTTAAAAACCAGAGCGACCTTTGTAGAGTGAAAAGTTAAAAATTCAATAACGACCTATTCGACCTATTATGCAGACATTACCCTTACAGATCGCTTTATCTGTAGTCGCGGCTTAGTTCCAGGAAACTATGCCGAACATTATAAAATTATAAATCCAACAATTGTTGGAAATGGGATGCAAAGCACGCACATGTGTAAATAAGCAGCCCACACTGAGTACTGCCTTTTAGTAAGCGATATGACATACTAAAGCCGGATGCTGATTGCGATTGATGAAGGGCATGCATTAATTGCACAACAATCATCATCATCATCGGCACTACAACCGGGAACCGGTCTTGGCCTTATTTAGCAAGTCCTGAGGCTTGTTAAATTTTCCATAATGATTTATTTTTTCTGGGCAAGGTCATTAGTCTTGCACAACAATGCCGTGTGAAAATTCGATTTAATTTGTGTGATGTTATTGTAATGAGGTCAACGGAGGTCTTGCGTAAAAATCGAGCTATGCTAAAAGTTTGTTCAGCTTAACGTAAAATGCGTGTAAACGGCGAGTGCAATTATTAAAACAAACGCCGGGCTGTCTCGGGCTTAAGTGCTTCATTCTGCATCACTTAAGAATGAAATGGGTCATAAACACCGATGATTGCTTCATAGGTAAACCTACTGACGACGTCGTAGAGGTGAAAGAACTCGCGTTCCAAAAATGTTTGACTGTTTGTGTGTAAGGGTTCTTCAAGCGCCTTAAAACTGTATACGTTCTTTTACATTTTTTGTTTCCATCGTTACTATTCTATACATTCTTTCCCGCCAGTGTCTGTTGATATCAAAAGCGTGATAACAAGTGATTTACCGCGACGCCACGCGATTTTTTCTTTGTGTAATTCTTCAAGTTGGAGATGAGAACGAATTTATAACACCAGTATAAAGACTATCCGAATGTAAAACCTTGACAGTGCTGCTCTTTCATTCTAAATACTCCACGTTGCTGATAAGTTAATAAATAAATGAATCCAGTCGCCTTAGTAACTGTCCGCAATTCATGTCTGTCCTATCAGCATTTTTATCAGTGGGACGCGATAACCTTGATGCATGGTGTTGCAATTTAAGAAAAAAATTGTTTATATTGGCAGATGTGTTATGCTTTTGTGTTTGAAGCAAAGTAGTCGCAATCGAATGTGGTATTCAGAGATAAAACAAACCCATTTCGGGTGTCGGTCCAAAAATGCCGACGAAGCCACCTCCGATCCACTACACAAACCAATATACAATCCATATAAGAATGTGTACCGCAAAAAACAGAGCCTGAACAATCAGCGGCACATGCTTAGCAGTTTGTTGACCTATATCTCATTTTCAAGTTGCCGATATACGCGGAAGGAACAGTCGACGTTTAACAAGCCAAATACAAGCAACGCTAAACGTGCGTGTGTTTTCCATGCCAACTCAAATATTTCCTGCTGCCAGTCAAGTCCATGAATTTATTCTCTTGGAAGGGAATATTTAACCGCTCAAGAATGTAGTCAGTACGAAGCGTGCCGTGCAAAATACAAAAACAATGCAGTCTTACAGACGCATGTTCCTAAAGTAACATACTCTTAAAATAGGGTGTGGAATGGGCGATGTACGATAGCATCGCATATCTCCGATCCCAGTAGTCGCAGAAAAAATTAAAGAACTGCGAATTGTCGAGCACAGAAAAGATTATTTAGCCGTTTCCCAAAAGTAGAAAAGTTTTACCGATGAGTTTGCTTACCAAAAACGTCTTCTCCATGGCAATCTAACGTTTAAGTTATAGGATACATTGATACTATGTCCATAGTATAGTGTTGCATCTGAACACCCCTTGAACTTTTGGACTGAAGCCAGAAAATACTTATTGTACTAAAACTATGATTTGCCGTGAAACATTTCTACCCACCTATTATGTAAACTACTGTGGTTCAATTTCGTGTCATTGTACTACATAGTCTGAAAGTTCAGGGATGTTAAATGAAAACACGCGTTTTTTGGGCAAAGTTATATTTACTCCTTAACCTAGTTGCCTTCGGGGTAGATTTTTTTTTACAATCGTGCGCACAAAAGGGGATTTTGGAATATCCTTAAGTGTCACAGCACAGTGTGAGCGGAAGGAGAGGAAGTGGATAAGGAACGGAGGTATCGATGTACATTGATCTTAAATGCCAGGACATTACAACGACGACGAAACACATGATCAGGCAGAACATTTCACATTCGTGTGGTTCGGCTAAAGAATGACTCTCTATGTTTATTTGTGCGCGTAAAGTCCACGTTCAACGTGAACTGATGCGCATTCACAGATTGACGGGTACCGCGGGAAAATGTCTGAAGGGGCGGAGTACATTCAGCAAATTCAGTTGAGCAACGACCGTGATAATACCTATAGAAAAGAGAACGGCATGATACTTTGCGCCAATGTTCTAAAGGCGGAATTGATTGACTTACGGCTGGATCCCCAATAAGTTCCACTGCTCGTTTTCGCATCCCATCGAGCACGTGTAGTGCAATTTTGGATGCGCCTGACCAAATAAGGGAGTCGAACTTCACTTTGGGACGAATATACGCCTTGTAAATAGTGGCCAGGTTGGATGGAGTAAAGTATTTTTTGCATCTCTCAAGGAGCCCGATACATTTGGCTACACTTTTCGCAGCTTAAAAAATGTGGTCACTCCAATTAAGGGTCGAATTAATTCGAGTGCCAAGGATTGATAGTTTCTTGGCTTCGCCGATGCAATCGCCGTTCATCGACAGTGTATTTACTTTTGGGTTCGCCTTTGACGACAGGAGACAGCATTGAGTTTTTAAGGCATTGAATTGTACTCGGTTAGATAATCTCCATTGATATATCTTACTGAGGTCGGAATTCAATGTATTAAGCGTAACCTACTGATTGGTATTGGCGTTCGAAGTGTTTGGTCGGGAATGTTCGTATGAGTATGAGAAACTCAATGTGCTATCATCAGCAAACGAAGGAATTGGGTTGTGCGTAATGAACAAGAGATCATTTATAAAGATCAGAAAGAGATTGGATGAGAGTACCGAACCCTGGGGAACACCTGCATTAATTTGATTGGAGACAGATTTGACACCATCAAGAACCACTTGGATTGAACGGCCAGAAAGATATATATTCCCATTGGATCTGGGAATTGTCCACTTCATAGGAATGTCATTTTGATAAAAGGGCTGGATGCCAAACTCTGTCAAAGGCTTTCGAAAAATCCAGTGCAACAACCTTGCTCTCTCCGAAGTAGTGGATGGAATGGCTCCACTTTTCGGTAAGGTACGCCATCAGATCTCCTGTGGACCTGTCGCTACGAAAGCTATACTGGTGGTCATTGAGGAGGTTTTTGATTCCAGGTATTTCGAAAGTTGACAGTTAATAAGTGATTCTATTGCGTCTGAAATAATAGTGAAGAACGTGTGATTCGAACTGACGCTATGACAGTTTGAATCACCAAAAATTGTACCTAAGCGTTACCCATCAGGCTACTGACCGTGTTTAGAATTTGATTTTTAAACTCGACTATACTCCACTGATGTGAATTGTTATGTTATCGCTAAGGTATACGGCTCTGGTGTATTTTCTTATTCGATTTTTCGTTCGGTGCACTTCACTATTTTGCTTGTGAATTGTGTGTGTATCTGTTAGAGTCGCCACACCACTCCCTCCGCAGCAACTTCGTTACGATCAGATTCGTATGCGAACGACGTACGGACGAGAGAACGAGAAAACGCCGGAGGCTGTGCTCTATGCGGAAGTCGTGATCGTGTGTGAAGTTCTGTTTACTATGGGATAGTGTATGCTGTGTGTACAGATCACGTCGTAGTCACCAATTATAGCGTTTGAAATAATAGTGAAGAAGAACGTGTGATTCGAACTGACGCTATGGCAGTTTGAATCACCAAAAATTGTATCTAAGCGTTACCCATCAGGCTACTGACCGTGTTTAGAATTTGATTTTTTTAAACTCGACTATACTCCACTGATGTGAATTGTTATGTTATCGCTAAGGTATACGGCTCTGATGTATTTTCTTATTCGATTTTTCGTTCGGTGCTCTTCACTATTTTGCTTGTGAACTGTGTGTGTATCTGTTAGAGTCGCCACAATTCCATTACCTTGGAGAGGATAGAAGATGGTGCTATGGGTCGATAAGAAGAAAGGGGTGATTTGCCACCTGTCAATTTGTCGGCTATAGAGTCAACATCATTATTGAGGAAAAATAACGATCAATTTAACTTCCCAAAAAAGTCGTTCAGACCTTCCCAGTTGGCTCTCCCATAGAACCATACTGTTCTTTTGGGAGTTTTGTCGTGAGCGTTGCTGTTGGTTTGACGAAATTTAGCTGACATGACACAGTGGTCTGAACTGTCCAAGGGCGGAGAAACTTCAATTGTGTATTTGTTTGGGTGGGGGGTGAGAAACAGGTCCAGTGTGTTGGCGGAATGACCATCTATATCTGGTACCCGTGTTGGCTTACTGACGAGTTGGGTTAAATTGTTTGAGCCAGCAAAGAGCTGAACATACTGACCTTCAGATGTGTGTCCGGAGTGGCGAAGCCACCGAGTTTTATGCACATTGAAATCACCCGCAATAACGATTTCAGTATGGAAATATAGATTCAAGATCATGTCGACAGAATCAGATAGAGCATCAAATTCGTTAAAGGATGCGTTTCTATCCGACTTTGGACTTCTATAAAGAAAGCAATAATGTATTCGATTGTACTACGTGAAATGGCCGATTTTCGCTCACTCGGAAATGAGTTTTCGACTCAACATCTGCGCCAGAACGTTGAATTTTTTTTTTTTTATAAAGTAAAGTGGTACGTGTGCCTAACGTGTGAGAATTTTAGGGTTCGTTACAACTACAGTTTTTTTTCTTTCTAGGAATTGTTTACTATGCTGTCGGCAGTTCAAATTCGAACCCACTTCCTTTATGAATTTAAAATGGGACATAATGCGTCATTGGCAATAAAAAAATATTAATGACGTATTTGAGGATGTAGCGGTAAACGAACGCACTATACGACGTTGGTTTGGACAGTTCCGTTCGGGAGGTTTCAGCCTCGAAAATGAACTACGTGGGAAACCGGAAACATTAGTTGATGACAATGTTTTAAGAGCAACGGTGGATGCGGATCCAACGAAGTTGGTGCCGGAGATTGCACAAAGCATCTCTCATAGGGAAGGTAAAGAAACTCGATAAGTAGGTACCCCATGAACTGAACGAGTCCCTCAAACTACGACGCCTGGAAATCTGTGCATCGCTTAGACTAAAAAATCAATCTGAACCGTTTTTGCACCGGATAGTCACCTGTGATGAAAAGTGGATTTTGTATGATAAGACTCCGTAAAAGACCTGGGCAGTGGTTGGCCTTTAGCAATCAAAGATTTCGAAATAAAACACTAATCAACTCAGACGTAGGTTTATATCCAATATACAACCAACTCGTGTGCGGCCTTTAGCAATCAAAGATGCAGGTGAAAAACCAAAACACACTCCCAAGCATGATCTTCACTCAAAAAAGGTTATGGTGGCAATTTGATGGACATCGAAAGGACCAAACCAATTTTCATTTCTTCAACCAGGAGAAACGATAAACGCTATCAAATATTGTGAGGAAATCCACATATTGCATGCCAAATTGGCTGAAAAGCAACCTGCGTTGGTCAACAGGCACGGCCCGATCCTTTTGCACGACAATGCTAGACCCCATACCTCCCAAGTAACGTGCAAAAACGTACACCGTACTCTCGTAACATTATCCCAACGGCCTACCATCTTTTGCGCAATCTGGATTCATTTTCCCGCCAGAAGGTCTTCCTCATACAAGCCTTTGAATATTTCATTGCCTCAAAAAGTCAGCACTTCTACGAAAAAGGAATATTTGACCTTGTATCACGTTGGAAAAAATGTCATAGATGCTTACGGATCCTATTATGATTGAATAAAAATGTACGGAAAAATAATATTGGCTTTTAAGTTTTTTTACTATAAAATCGGACATTTCATGTGGTACAGCCCAAATGGAATTGGGTTGTACCACATTGGATATTGATCACGAACGTGAACTTATAGCCACGAGAAATTAAATTCTGTATTGTAGCAGAGCCCATATTGTGGCAGAAGCTGATAAGCAATATCACTTCGTTTGCTTGTTTGTGACGGGAGGAATTTCTGTATCGCATTGGGACTGGAAACGAGAGCTGGGTTCATTTCGATAATCTCAAGTGCAAAATGTCCACGCATCCACATCGGCTCCAAGGTCTGTATGTGATAGGACCAGCTCGGTATTACGTAAATATATAATTTAAAGCCGTTGAAGCCAATTGAAACAATCACAGATGATCGGTATTGAACTTAATTTTTTTTTTTAGGCTAACGCGCGCACAAAAGGGGATTTTGAAGTACCCCTAAATGTCAGAGTACAGCGCGAGCGGATGGCGAGAAAGTTGATAAGAAAAGGAGGTGTCGATGTATATTGGTCTTGAATGTGTGGACATCACAACGCCCAGGAAACACATGATCAGGCAGAACATTTCACATTCGTGTGGTTCGGCTAAAGAATGACTCTCTATGTTTATTTGTGCGCGTAAAGTCCACGTTCAACGTGAACTGATGCGCATTCACAGATTGACGGGTACCGCGGGAAAATGTCTGAAGGGGCGGAACACATTCAGCAAGTTCAGTTGACGAACGACCGTGATAATACCTATAGAAAAGAGAACGGCATGATACGTTGCGCCAATGTTCTAAGGGCGGAATAAATCGATTTACAGCTGGATCCCCAATAAGTTCCACTGCTCGTTTACGCATCCCATCGAGCACGTGTAGTGCAATTTTGGATGCGCCTGACCAAATAAGGGAGTCGAACTTCACTTTGGGACGAATATACGCCTTGTAAATAGTGGCCAGGTTGGATGGAGTAAAGTATTTTTCACATTCGTGTGGTTCGGGTAAGGGATGACTTTCTATGTTTATTTGTGCGCCTAAAGTCCACTTTCAACGTGAACTGATGCGCATTCACAGATTGACGGGTATCGCGGGAAAATGTCTGAAGGGGCGGAACACATTCAGCAAATTCAGTTTAGCAACGACCGTGATAATACCTATAGAAAAGAGAACGTCATGATACTTTGCGCCAATGTTCTAAAGGCGGAATTGATCGACTTACGGCTGGGTCCCCAATAAGTTTCACTGCTCGTTTTTGCATCCTGTCGAGCACGTGTAGTGCAGTTTTTGATGCACCTGACCAAATATAGGAGTTGAACTCCAATTCGGGACGAATATAAATAGTGGCCAGGTTGGATGGAGTGAAGTATCTTTTGCATCTCTTAAGGAACCCGATACATTTGGCTGCACTTTTCGCAGCTTCAAAATTGTGATCGCTCCAATTAAGTTACTATTACTATTTATTGGCCTGTAGGAACCCGAAAGTTCATAACCTCACCGACTCGCCCCCGCTATTGTTCCCGATCTCCTCGAGGTTCAACCTAACATTGCCCTCCCATCTCCGTTGCTGCCGCCCTGTCGGTCTCTTTCCCGTTGGCTTACCGTCAAGAATTCTATGCACGGTCCTATCGTTGCCCATTCGCGCCACGTGTCCGGCCCATCTTAATCTTCGCGACTTGATTACTCTCACTATTGTAGGTTTGCGGTATAACTCGAAATTCGCGGTTGTGGAGTTTCCTCCATTGTCCTGCCTCCTCGCCATATTTGCCGCCAAAGATACCCCTTAGGACTTTATTCTCGAATACGTGGAATTTGTTTTCTTCCCGTTTTGTGAGAGCCCATGTTTCGCATCCGTATAGAACAATCGACATGATTACGGTTCTATAGACACGGAGCTTTATAAATATTCTGTGATAGCAGTTTGGATCTCAGCAGTTTACTGACTGCGTGCCAACTAGCGTTGCCGGAATGCAGTCTTTTGCTAATTTCCTTCGACATTTCATTACTGGCCGTCAGCATTGTTCCCAGGTATTTAAATTCTTTGACATTTTCAAATATCTTGCCCCTAATGTTTATATGTGTTCTCTGATGTCCACCTGCTCTCGCCATAATCATGTATTTCGTTTTGTCTTTATTTATTTCTAGGGGCACCTCTTCTGCCGCTTGCATGATGATTTTACTTACAGTTTCCAGATTATCGTCCAAAACGGCGATGTCATCCGCATATGCGAGCACTTGTGTGACCCCGTTCAGGGATGATCCGGCCATGTTGTCGTCTTGTACCTTTCTGATGACATACTCGAACACAAGGTTAAAGAGACATGGTGAGAGGCCATCTCCCTGTTTTAGTCCGTCCCGGATTTCAAATGGTTCTGAGAGGTGGTTTTCTATTCTGACTCGCCCTTTGTTTTCGTTCATGCAGATTTGAATGAGGGGGCATATCTTTTCGGGACTCCCAGCGTACCTACAATATGGTAGAGTCTTTGCCTTGCGACTGAGTCGTAGGTTTTTTTTAAGTCAACGAGCAGTTGGTGAACCGTCTCTCCGTATTCCCTCTTCTTTTCCAGCAGTTGCCTTATTGTGAATATATGGTCGCTTGTTCACCGGTTCCTACGGAATCCGCATTGGTAGTCTCCCAATATGTCTTCCGTGTACGGTGTGATTCTCGCCAGTATGGCATTTGTTAGTATTTTGTATGTGGCCGGGAGCAATGATATTCCTCTGTAATTTTCGCAGTCAGATCTGTCACCTTGTTTGAAAATGGTGACGACTATTGAGGTTTTCCATTCTCCCGGAATGACTTCCTTATCCCATATTGTTTTAATCAGTTGGTGCATCTTTCGACCGGTTGCCTCTCCGCCATGCCTCACAAGCTCTGCCGGTATGCAGTCGACTCCGGGAGCTTTGTTGTTTTTCAATCGGTTTATTGCATCTACAACTTCGTCGAAAGAGGGCTCTGGGATCTGAGGCTCGGCTGTATGTATGTCTGGTGCGTTTATTTGTGGTAGCTAGGTGCGCACATTGAGCAGGTTTTCAAAGTACTGCTTCCATCTTGTCACGATATTGTGTGTTTCTGTCACCAGACCGCCGTTTGTATCTCGGATTATTTTGGCTCTCCCTCGGTAGCCATTTCTAATTGAATTTTTGCCGGCATACATACCTCTGATGTTCTTTGCTCTAGCATCTACTAGGATTTTTTCGATCCTAGTCTTCTCCCATTCGCGTTATTTTCGTTTGAAAAGTCTCCTTGTGTCTTTCCAAAGCGTCGCGTATCTTTCTGCATTGACTTCATAATATTTTTCTAAGTGGATCACTTTGACGCGTTTACGTTGTTCGATCCACGCCCTGCACTCTTGGTCAAACCAAGGTGTGCACTTAATTGTTTTCTTAAATCCTAATACCTTTTGGGCTGTTAGATGCATTTAGCAAAGGATAAACCAAACCTGAAACGAGGAAAAAAGAACGAAGGGATCGAAAAGATCATTGTTTACGCTGTGCATTGTGGCTATCATAGACGGCAATTCATCGGAGAAATTGTGCTGAAAACAAATAAGGGCATCATTACAGTGGTGGATGAGTGGTGCGGATGCGTTAATAGATGCATCACCATTAGGAAAAGGTGCTAATGGGTTTTAATGTTTATGGCCTCTCAGACTACAGTAGGAACCGAGTTCTTGTTTGTACTAGGAAATGCTAGAGGATTCGGTTCCGATGATAATGCTTGGGATGCGGTAATTGTTTGTCGATTGGACAAACGAATCGCGGGTCGGTTTATTGCAACTGTATAAACAAGCTGTCAGACATAGCATTTTACGATGACAAGGGTGCCGAATGGTTTGGGATTTATGATGCCGTATGATGTGAAGAATTCTTTACAGCAAATTTGAATAACGCATTAAATGCGGGAATGCTGTGTGAATTCTCTTTAGGGATTTCCAGATAATGCGTTGGATGCATTAAATGTCCTTGAGAAAGGAAATGTTTCAGGTATGCTGGTGATTGGGATGCAAATATGGGTTGCGAATATGGGGGGTGCTTCAGGTGAGCTTTAAGAACCCCCTACACAATTTCAGAAGCTGGGTGGTTGATCTGTGTCCAGTCGACGGTATGTGAAAGATGTTCGAAAAGTGTTGCCGGTCGATCGTCATTCGGTGAGCAGTAAAGACAACAAAGAAATTTAACAGAATTCCTTAGCACAGCCCTCAATCATATGATGTCCATATTATTGGGTTCCAACGCCTCCATCCTCTGGCAAGCCAGATCGGATCGCGCGAAAACGCAGACTCCGCCCTTAAAACGGAATCTCGAATGTAAGTCGTATCCTGAGAAACGAAGATATATCGAATCAGTTGACGAATCGACCTGGGTTTCAGTTAGGGCAAGGATATCCGGTTTCGTTGTTTGCAAATATTGGTGGACGGCGTTTACATTCGTATTGTTGAAACCGATGCCCCTGATGTTACAAAATGCCGTTATCAGGCGAACGTCGACAGAGATTTGAGATCGACCCGATTACGCGATGACGAATATCTTATAGTTCGGTTATTTATCAGAATATTTGCACGATGTTCCCCCTGAGATCCGACTGGGGAACTGGTTTACCTCCGGAATTCTTTATTTCAAAAGGTACCATCATGACGTATCGCCGTGTCGGTCCGGGCCAGCAGTTATACATCCGAAACATAATCGAACATTTCTCCCGACGATATCACGGAATATACAGCGTGACGGGGTGGTATTTCGTCTTGGGACCGATTTACCACCTAAACCAACTTTCTCTCGAACTGGTCCATCAGCCAAGTTCCGAAAGATGGCCAGAGTTTTCCCCCGACCATTTCACGGAGCCTATAGCTTGATGGTGTGGTATTTCACCGGGCGGCGGGGCGTTGGGACCCCACCTACCACTCGGCCTTTAGTCGCCTTGTAGGGGAACGTAGCCGATGCGCCTGCATGGGCGTTGGTTCTACTACGGCCCCGCAACATATTCACCAACTGTTCCGCCGAACACTGTTCACAGCATTATGGTTCACTGAATCAAAGACTGAACAACGCAGCAAACCGCACACGAAGAAAAGAAGAATAATAAAACGCACTAGGTATTGTTGTTTGGTGATCATTGCTTTTTATTTTACCCGAATACATGTTCGTGGTTGTAGAACGCGACTCTCGACTCACTAAACTCAACACTCTATTAAACTTTGTTATAAAACTCTTTATAAACTCGGGGGAGTATGCTTCCCCCGTAACGCGCTTACGAGGAATGAATCGTGATGTTAGGTGCTCGTCGTTTGATGGTTGTAACAAGACTCGCTGAGGGCTGAATTCCGACTTGCATTCAATCCTCAGTTCGAGGTGAGATTCGGAGAAGAGAGGGGAAATTTCTCTCTATGGCGAGTAACCAGTAAGAGAATCTTGCTGGCTAAATTCCGGTGGTGTGTGATCGTGTAGATCACATCGTTTTACTCATGCACGAAAATCGTGGGAAAACGAAGCTGAAAAAAGGAAAGATGGACAAATGGCATAAAAGTTATGGGTGAGTGCTGCGTAAATAGATACATTGCCATTAGGAAAAGGTGCTAATGGATTTCGATGCACAATGGAAATTGGGCTCCTCGATCAACCGGGACCGTGGCAGAAGTGCGAGGAGGCGGTGTTGAGGGGGGATAGGGGGTTGGACAAGGTGGGTGCGGTAAAGTAGGATGGGGCCACGTTATGTAGTTCGTCGTACAAAGACGTCTCACATCGCGGAGAGGAGTGGGGATTGGTAAATTTTAATTACAGGGGTGAGATAGTGCCGTCAGGGCTCGTCGATAGTATAGTGGTTAGTATCCTCGCCTGTCACGCGGGAGACCGGGGTTCGATTCCCCGCCGGGGAGCCTCTGGCGCAAGACTAATGACCTTCCCGGAAAAACAAATTATCATGGAAAATTTAACAAGCCTCAGGACTTGCTAAATAAGGCCAAGGCCGGCTCCCGGTTGTAGTGCCGACGATGATGATAATGATGGAAATTGTATATCGGATCTTTGGTCGGTGGAAGAAACGAATTCTTGGTCTGCATTTGTATATGCTGAAAAATTCGTTTGGTGGCTAAGCACGAAGTTGGTGATTGTTTGTCAGTTGGACAAACAGATCATGGGGCGAATCTATTGCAGCTGGGTATATAGCCGCATGGCGTTGCTTTTTCGTTGGACAAAAGGGTCGGCTGGGTATGTAGGTAAAATTGATAAGATGCATTGGATTATGAATGCTTGAGAATTCTTTTAGGGAATTTCGGAAATGCATTGGATGCATGAATGAAAGAATTCTTGTAGGGAATTTTATGTAATGCGTTATGTGCATTACATGTCCTGGAAGAAGGAAATGTTGCAGGTATGCGAGGGAGATGGGAGTTGTGTTGCAAATATGGGGGGTTCTTCAGGTAAGCTTTAAAGAACCCGCACAGCCCCTTACGACAAGCCGGCCTAGCTGTGAGTATATTCTAACGCCCTTCTCACAAGTCTGTTTATTTTATTTAATTATTTATAATTTAATTAAAGTGAGATTTAATATAAAAACAGTGGCAAAAGCCAAGTCTCGTATGTTGATAAAACATTGCTTTTTAATTGGAAAAACACCGCTCGAGCTTCGTAAAATATCATTCGGACTCTACTCTGTTGAATCCAACCATTTATGGATTTTATTTTTAAACATGGTCGTGCGGATGCAAATGATGCTGATGGTGGTCCAAATGAAGCAGAGACTCAAGGAAGTTTCAAATTAGTCCTAAAAATCATGACGAAAGATCGAAAAGTGAAAATATATGAGGTAACTAATATCGTGAAGATATCAATTGGTAGAGGTAAATGGTAAATTATTATTTTTTATCAAAACTTGCCCATAAAATGTTTTTTTCCAAATGCTCAAAATGGAACAAAAACAACAACAACGTACCGTTTCACAAATCGTTGAAATGTTGGATGCGTGTGGTTCAAGCGTTGTGAAATTTGACACATTATAGTTTGAAGCTTGACACTTCCTAAAAATCATACAGACTTTCCATATAATATACTTACTAAATGATGTGTTAGGGTAAGTAGTTAACTCGGTTTCAAATAGATTATAGCATAAAAGCGTATAAAGTTTTCCTCGTTATAAAAATGTGTTGCAAAATGCCATCACCAGTCGAGCGTGCGCAGAGCCTCGAGAGCGAGCCCGGTTATGCGATGACGAACCTCTTAAAGTTCGGTAAAGATAAATTTACTGTGTTGTCACTTCGATTGTTCAATGAGTTACCTTCATCAGTCAGGGCACTAGCAAGACCTGGTGCATTTCTAAAAGGAGTGAAGATGTGGATCTTTAGCCTGGACTCTGGACTACGAGGGTTGCCTCTTATGTTTCGGGATTTGGCAACCCTAGTGTTACAACCCGGCAATTGACAGCTCTGTCGTAAAGTTGGACATTTTTGAGGTTATACGCACTCGGAACGTTTTGACATACGAGCGCTATTTGTGTTGTTTACAGTAACTTAAAAGATTCATCTCGGCCCAAAAATGGAATTAAATCGTCAACATTTTCGTGCGATTATTTTTTACAACTTTCGGCGTGGATTAACTCAGCAACAGTGCATGGATGAACTTAATTCAATTTTTGGCGATGAAGCTCCATCAAGGACCAGTGTTTATCGATGGTATGGTGAATTCAATCGTGGTCGTAGTTCACTCCAAGATGAATTTCGTGAAGGTCGTCCAAAATCAGTTGTTGTTCCGAAAACCATTGATGCTGTGCGCGAACTGATATTGGAAGATCGTCATGTGACCTATCGTGAGATTGAGACAACCTTAGGCGTTAGTGGGACCAGCATACATTCAATATTGCATAAACATTTGACTGTCAAAAAAATTTGTTCGCGTTGGATCCCACACAATTTGTCAATCGCCCAAAAAAGGCTCGTGTCAATTGGTCGAAAGAAATGCTCAAAAAATACGGTCGCGGTGCTTCGAAACACGTCTATGACATCGTGACAGGTGATGAATCGTGGATTTACGCGTATGAGCCCGAAAGTAAACAGCAGTCGACTGTCTGGGTGTTTCAAGATGAGCCAAATCCAACAAAAGTTGTTCGCGCACGAAGCACTTCCAAGCAAATGGTCGCCTGTTTTTTCGGAAAAACTGGACATGTCACAACCGTATCACTAGAACAACGCAGAACAGTCAATTCTGAGTGGTACACAACCATTTGTTTGCCAGTTGTCTTCCAAGAAATCAGGAAAACCAACCGCCGAAGACGGATCACTCTTCACCACGACAATGCGAGCTCTCACACATCGGCTGCGACAACTGCATTTTTGAGCACCCAAAACATCGATTTGATGGGTCATCCGCCGTATAGTCTTGACTTGGCACCGAATGACTTCTTTTTATTCCCGTACGTAAAAAACAAACTGAGAGGTCAACGTTTTTCGACACCTGAAGAAGCGGTTGCTGCATTCAGAATGCATGTGTTGGAGATACCTCAATCAGAGTGGCAAAAGTGCTTCGACAATTGGTTCAAACGCATGCAAAAGTGTATAGATCTTCATGGGGAATATTTTGAGAAACAATAAAGTGATTTTCGATGATCAATATTTGTTTTTGTTCTCTAATCCCGAAATATAAAAGGCAATCCTCGTATGCTGCTTTAGAGTCTTGTATTTCTGGCATTCTGGTTTAAGCATAGTTTGTATCCTTTCATTTGCCTCCAACCGACTTAACAAATTGTACCTAAATTTATCTTGTTTTGAATTAATGTTCAATGGTTATGCAAGTTTTGTGGTTCTTGAATGTACTACACAACTGTTCCTGAACCGGTAATACTCACCCCACCTTAAAAAATCGATATTTTACTTGATTGCCATTGTAAGGAGGCAGGCATTCAACTCTGTTTTGTTACTTTAATCGTATAAAAACACTGAATGCCTTCTTTTATTATTATCATCATCATCATCGGCACTACAACCGGCAGCCGGTCTTGGGCTTATTTAGCAAGTCCTGAGGCTTGTTAAATTTTCCATAATGACTTGTTTTTTTCCGGGCAAGGTCATTAGTTTTGCGCCGGAGGCTCCCCGGCGGGGAATCGAACCCCGGTCTCCCGCGTGACAGGCGGGTATACTAACCACTATACTATCGAGGAGCCCTTTTATTATTATATATAGTCGATAATATTTGTCAATTCTATTGTAAAATTTAATGTACAAACCATATAAGAAATAAAACTGCTACTACTACTACTACATTTTTACTTTTTTTTATAATTCGCAGTTAATTGATACAATGTGGGTTTTATACGGGAGGGCATTCTTTGTCAATTTTACAGTTGTGAGATCAGTGATCTATAAATGTCAAAAATGTGTTTCGAGGCGACTGTTAAAAATATTTAGTCGCCTGGAGAAAATGTTTTGATATCCGGGCGGAGTGCACAGAGCACTTTCCCGCCGGAGAAGATTTTTTATATAATAGAAAGAAATATAGAGATTGTACCTCAACCACTTGTAGTTAGCCAAGAGACGTCTTTCTAACACTTTCGAAAGATTGACATTTGGTTAAAAAAGAAAAAAACTTTTAATGATAAAAGTGAACAATAGAATGCTGATTTTTATCTAAAACGATATAAACAACTTAACAACAACACGTTTTCCACTTTTGATAGTTAATTTTTAACTTTCAATCGTCACTGTAATGTTTGAGTATGTTGGAGGCAAAGCTCTATTGACATACATGTTTGCACCGTCAACGTGATTGAAAAACCGTACCGGGTTACTTAAGTAAATGTTAAACATAACGAACAAATTCGCAGCGCTGGCTCGTAGCAAACTCCTCCGTGGACCGTGTGCAAAATCTTGTAAATCAAAAACAAAACTTGTTAGTGTGTTTACGTCACCTCACCTAACCTATCTAAACATGTAGGCATACAAATTTTTTTTTTATCTGCACTACCCCTTACCTGTTTTCTACCCTGGAACTAATAAAGGCGTCGTGAGTGAATCAAGCGATTAAACACGAATTCTAGCAGCAAAGCAGTGCCCATCATCTCAACGGAAGC
The DNA here is from genome assembly GCA_963931805.1 of Microdon myrmicae. NCBI lineage: Eukaryota > Metazoa > Arthropoda > Insecta > Diptera > Syrphidae > Microdon > Microdon myrmicae. The sequence continues at coordinate 67,351,082 of OZ007500.1, read as the reverse complement.
CCCTCCCCACCTAGAAGTCAAATTACCACCCAACTGGAATTTGGTTGGACTATTTAAACCTTGCTAACGTCTGTGACATCATGACAAGGAGTCGTCTAAAAGATGTCTCTTTTGTAAATGATATATTTGTGTTAGGCTGCTTTAGATTCGAATGCAGTTAACAGAGATAAAAACCCTGAAATCCGCATTCTATTTAACCGGATGATTGACGTTGTCTGCTAAACAAACATCTGGGTGTTGAGAGCCTTGAAACACCGAAAGCCCGACTCGACTTATTTAATCTCATCACTCATTAACTTGATCCAGCTGCGAAATGAAACGAAGCGAATTGAGACAGATAAAAATAGACACTTGCTGAATTATTGTTGTGGTTTCTAACGTACGTATATTGGAAATGCCGGCTCAAGAACGCGAAGCTGATCAAACAATAGCTATTTGTTGTAAGCAGACAACAATCTGCTTCCATGTAGATACTATTCCGTATAGTGAAATATTGCGGATTTATTATTCATGAGACAATCGTGTCCCAGTTTTAATGTTTGCGTTTTTCGCTTTGTGTTCTTTTTGATCTGACCTGAATGCACTATTATAATTATTACACTGAAGCCGTTTATTCTGGTGTTGATTGAAGATATGGTGTTTGAAGTTAATCTTGTACTACTTGCTTATTAGATCACACATGCATGTAAAATAAGTTGATCTAGAAAGGAGACGAACTCCCGGAATCTAGAAGCAAATGTTGTTTTTTAACATAAGAACGTAGACAACCGCAGGCTTTTGAGTTGACAGATAATCCGAATTAAAGTGTTATTGACATTCGCACTTCCCATCGGCTTTCTTATTCAATTCTGGGGCACTGATTTTTAGGAACTACCGTTGGCATTCCTCCCAATCCGTCTGATTTCTTGCATTTTAGTCTACATGGAGGGCGTTAAGTAACACATGGCCGGAACTTTATATCTGGTGTTGAAAGTTGTATGGGCGCGATAAAAAATGGCTCTAAAAAACATCATCTAGGGTTGAATTTACGGAATATAAATTCGTTTTATTTTTTGGGTTTGTGGTTGGTAACCCAGAAGGCTGCTTAGGTTGGTTAGGCGTTTGAGAGCCAGCCTTGTGAGTAGGGCGTTAGAATATCACCCATGGCCCTGTGAGAAGGAGGTTAGAATATACTCACAGCTAGGCCGGCTTGTCGTAAGAGGCGACTAAAGGTTCAATGGTAGGTGGGGTCCCAACGCCCAGTCGCTCGGTGAAATACCACCCCACCAAGATATAGGTTCCGTTAAATGGTCGGGAGAAATGACTGTCCATCTTTTGGAGCTTAGCTGATGGTCCGGTTCGGGAAGGTTGGTTCAGGTGGTAAGTCGGTCCCAAGAGATACTGTGGCGGTTCCGCCAAACCCCACGGTTCATTTACCTGAAAAAACCCCCATAACTTCCACCCAATCTCCTAACTTCACTAATGCAATCGCATTAGCACCTTAAATGCTTCACGCATTAAAGAGATCAAATCTTTAATCTAAAAGTCCCTGGAAAAGAAAACTTACCTTTCATGCATCTCTTCGCATACAATTCCGTGTAAGATTTCTTGCTTAACTTATCAGGAATCTCAAACCAATTAGGCACCTTCGGTGCCAAGCAAGTCTCCCTAGAAGAATTCCTGAAAACAATATGATTTGGTTTACATACAATGTTGTAGCGTTCTACGAACGCACAATTCCACCCAGGTAGGGTTCCTACCCTTCAAGGAACATACCTACCCTGAAAACGTTACACGCACCCACAGACGCGTGCCACTAAGTCCGCTAGCGCCCTGAAACATTCACCACAACGTTGAGCCCGACACGAAAAAGCAAGGAACTGAACGTCCCAAAGCTTTCAATGTCAAGCTCAACATATCGATTGTAGCATACCTGAAACAAAGGTAAAAAAAAACCATACATTCATCCGGCTCCCAAGAGAAATTCCAAAAGATCGAAATGCATCGCATCCCAGCTCTGCACAATAGGAAATCCTGAACATCTACACGATGTTACAAGTAATCGCTATCGTCGGTAAATTAGCCGACCAGCGGCTGCACGTGCGGGTAGCTGCCATAAAGACCACCCAAATCCGTCAAGCAAACAAAGGCAGCGACAACCTAGTTCAATAAAGCATATCGCCTATCCGCTACCAAATTGCAGGCAATCGTAATTATCTCGACGAGATAGTTCGGAAAATGTATGAGGCTAAAAACCTACAAAGAATCTATTCCGATCCCACGCTCCCTTTCGAATTTCACACCCATTAGAAAGGTCTAATGGATTGTTAGTTTTAACCGAAAGAAGTTAAACAAAACCATGGACCGTACGTCCATTCAAATTGCACGATATCCGTCGGCCTGCGCGCCAGATGTGCTATGCAAATAGAGGCGGCACACAATCGACAACCGTCGATCTGAATTTCGATCACCACCACGGATGGTGATAATGATGTTTAAGGATGTATGCAAGGAATGACTTCTCCTTTCAGGAATATAAGAAATTTCCCCTGGGATGAGTTAGCATGCTGCTAACAGAGATATTGATGATTCTGTTAGTGGGCAGAATGCGAAATTGTCTTCGGGGAAGAGACAGATACGACCGGTATCCAGATACTCGTGGGTAGTATAGAAGTGAGTCTAATTTTGATAGTCAAAGCGACCAGGGGTCTACATCGAACGGTGGAGAAGAAGTGTACGAGGGTTGCCTCTTATGTTTCGGGATTTGGCAACCCTAGTGTTGTAATCCGGCAATTGACAGCTCTGTCGTAAAGTTGGACATTTTTGAGGTTATACGCACTCAGAACGTTTTGACATACGAGCGCTATTCGTGTTGTTTACAGTAACTTAAAAGATTCATCTCGGCCCAAAAATGGAATTAAATCGTCAACATTTTCGTGCGATTATTTTTTACAACTTTCGGTGTGGATTAACTTAGCAACAGTGCATGGATGAACTTAATTCAATTTTTGGCGATGAAGCTCCATCAAGGACCAGTATTTATCGATGGTATGGTGAATTCAATCGTGGTCGTAGTTCACTCCAAGATGAATTTCGTGAAGGTCGTCCAAAATCAGTTGTTGTTCCGAAAACGATTGATGCTGTGCGCGAACTGATATTGGAAGATCGTCATGTGACCTATCGTGAGATTGAGACAACCTTGGGCGTTAGTGGGACCTGCATACATTCAATATTGCATAAACATTTGACTGTCAAAAAAATTTGTTCGCGTTGGATCCCACACAATTTGTCAATCGCCCAAAAAAAGGCTCGTGTGAATTGGTCGAAAGAAACGCTCAAAAAATACGGTCGCGGTGCTTTGAAACACGTCTATGACATCGTGGCAGGTGATGAATCGTGGATTTACGCGTATGAGCCCGAAAGTAAACAGCAGTCGACTGTCTGGGTGTTTCAAGATGAGCCAACTCCAACAAAAGTTGTTCGCGCACGAAGCACTTCCAAGCAAATGGTCGCCTGTTTTTTCGGGAAAACTGGACATGTCGCAACCGTATCACTAGAACAACGCAGAACAGTCAATTCTGAGTGGTACACAACCATTTGTTTGCCAGTTGTCTTTCAAGAAATCAGGAAAACCAACCGCCGAAGACGGATCACTCTTCACCACGACAATGCGAGCTCTCACACATCGGCTGCGACAACTGCATTTTTGAGCACCCAAAACATCGATTTGATGGGTCATCCGCCGTATAGTCCTGACTTGGCACCGAATGACTTCTTTTTATTCCCGTACGTAAAAAACAAACTGAGAGGTCAACGTTTTTCGACACCTGAAGAAGCGGTTGCTGCATTCAGAATGCATGTGTTGGAGATACCTCAATCAGAGTGGCAAAAGTGCTTCGACAATTGGTTCAAACGCATGCAAAAGTGTATAGATCTTCATGGGGAATATTTTGAAAAATAAAGTGATTTTCGATGATCAATATTTGTTTTTGTTCTCTAATCCCGAAATATAAAAGGCAACCCTCGTATTGTGTGAGGTAGGACAAGAAAAGAATTGTCGAGGAGGAAGTCAGCCTGCAGTTTCATCAACTTTTAAATATTACCGTGTGTTTGAGGAACTATCCGTTTTGTGCAACAGCTATTTAAGTGTTTCGAATTAAATTGTTCAATGTGTGTAAAGATTCTCGTGTAACTCATTTTTGTAAGCGTTCCACCGCGCCAGTAAAGAACAGCCTATTAGTTTCACGTTGCGGCTTATAAACAGTGAAGTATCATCATCATCATCATCGGCACTACAACCGGGAACTGATCTTGGCCTTATTTAGCAAGTCCTGAGGCTTGTTAAATTTTCCATAATGATTTATTTTGTCTGAGCAAGGTCATTAGTCTTGCACCAGGGGCTCCCCCCAGGGGAATCGAACCCCGGTCTCCCGGGTGACAGGCGGGTATACTAACCACTATACTATCGAGGAGCCCAACAGTGAAGTATAAAAAATAAAAATAAAAGTTCAATTAAAACAAACCTTTCTGAATTTGTATTTGGTACTGTATGCGCTCCGTGGGTGTTTTCTTTTCTCTGCGGTAAACAGTGTTCAGCGGAACACTTGGACAACTACAAAATCCGCTAAAATGTAACCATGATAACAGGGACCATACATATTGCGTCGCCTATTTCCCGTCCTCACCAAGTGTATCATAAATCACCATACATACACATTGGCTGGCGACCTACGCCCGAGGGACCAAAACAAATATACGCATATCGTGTCTCTTGGCACCAATTAAATCCTACAGCATAAGCAAATGCAAATAGGAATTCAATACCTACCTCTACCAGCGATGCCATAAACACCGTTTCCCGGTCATCTAGCCAAAACCCATTAGCACATTTCCACATTGAATTGTCGCCTATTTATTTAGTCGCAATGCACATCTCAGACAAAGACCCAAACGTTCCCTTTGTCTTTTCATATTTCGGGATCTGCTTCTCATCAGCAGCGGCATGAGCAAACAAAAACCATTAGCATCCAAGGAAATTCGGTTTTGTTTGCTTTGCCGAACTCGCATCTAATGAATGCACTTATGCCCTTTCTTTGTTGTTGATTCGTTCCCATGGCTTTGATCCATAAAAGAACCAATGTACACAGATACATGTGTACCGTGACGATCTTCTCTATGAGATCTATATGGTTACCCCAAAGAGAGACTACGTCTCTCTTGGAATAGGAAACGCCCCCCTAATTAAGAGAGCCAGTTTCACTGGCCGAATTTCTATTGATAGCGATTTAATATCGTTGAGTCCAATGACATCCGCCGACCAACACGTCGTGCCGCTCCCGCTCTCCGCCGCGCGGCTGAGAAGCGTAGATATACCGAAGTCGTGTCAAGAATCATCCTGTATAAAATTTATAAAAATCAATTTAATATTAATAATAAGCCTAAAGTGAAGATAAAAGCACTAACATATTTAATAATGGCTGAGAACAAAGAGAATAAAACTGAACAAATAAATTCCGGTGTTTCATTAATTTGCCTTGTTCCTTAATGGCTCATGACGGTGCGAACGACCCACTTGGTGTGCATTCCTTAGCGCAGTAACAATTCGGTTTGGCGGAACCTTTTAGAACTGGTGGAGACGAGGTAGAACCCCGTGTCGTGCGCCGGGACAATGACCTCGTACCCCACAATACCACCCCGTCACGCTGTAAATTCCGTGATATCGTCGGGTGAAATTTTCGACTATGTTTCAGAGTACGGCTGATGGCGGTTCTACGAACCACACAAATTACCCAATGCAACATTGAATTCAATGGTCAAAATCAATCGAACTAAACGTTCAAAATTTTCTAATATTGAATTCAATTCATTCATTCCATTCAAATACAGTCACGCAATTTCATCCAATGCAATTCCCTAAAATTAAGCAGCATGATACATATCTACTCATGTACGCTATAAGCAATTAGCACCTCTAATTCCTCGCAAGATCCCAAAACCAAAAAGTGCAAGTGTGCAAACAAAGACACAGCGAGTCGATCCGCCGACAGACAATTCTTGCAATCATAAACATGCTAACGCATAACTTCTCATGCCAGATGTTTTATGACTTGATAATGCAATCTAAAAACCGACAACCAATTTCCACGGTTCCTTTGTTACCCATCTGAAGCGCACGAAAACTCTTGTTGTCTTAAGCCAAATGGGTAACGCAAACAAACCCCATGAAAGGATCGAGTAATAAGTGGCGGTACGCCTGATCCTTCGAAAGAAGATACCGAGAAGAAGATGGAAATATGAATCGAGATGGGAAATTTCTTTTACAGATACGAGGATGAGAATGATAATTATGATGGGTAATTTCGTTTACAGATGAGGGGAGGAGAATTAGAAATGGATAGAGAAATTAATTAGAACAGTCAGAGAACCCTCACGAGAAGGTTGACCAGCGTTACGCGATAGATCGAGAAGGAATTTTCGAACCTCAGTTTTAAACCGTAAAATACGCGATAAAACTAATAACACTCTCAACGTATGTATATTCAACTTTCAACGCGCAGCAATTCTAACGTGTGCAATTTGTAATTCTCCACTTTGTGTAGTTGTCTCCAAAACACTAAATAAAAGACTATGTGCGATAAGCCGAATGAATAAGGATATGTTCTAATATTGATACGCTCCAAGGTGTGGTGGAAGTTTGTTGTTTATTAATACCCAAGGTATCGAGGATAATTGTGAAACTAAAGGGCAAAAGGAATCGGACAATAAAATAAAAGTTGAAAGTAAAAACAATGCACCGTGTTTCATATTCGCTCCGTGTTTCTGTGTTTGAATTCTCCGTTTTTGTGGACAGTGTTCGGCGGAACACTACAGCGACACACAACCCGCTAAAATCCGCCAAAGTACTTTGGTGGATTTTTATTTATCGATGCAGGTGCTCCGCCGAACACTGCTTGGGAATAAAAGTCACTTTTTGTTTTTAATCTGGCGATATGCCTTTATTTATTATTAAATTACAAAAAAAATGGATTCGCGGCGACACACTTGTTTTTTTTTCCTATTTTTTAACGACGCTTTTTAAACGATGCTCGCACCGACACACGCGTCCTCGTTTTCTTCTCCTTGAGGATCTTTGTTTCGGATGTGGCGGTCCGCCAGATCCCACGGCTCGCCTTCCTGAAAAAACTCTCATAACCACAACCCAGTCTGCATAAGCTTTCGCTAATGCAACAGTATTAGTACCTGTAAATGCTTCACGCATTATATAGATCACCATCTATAATCTTAAAATCCCTATAAAGAAAACTTACCTTTTCTTGCATCCCTTCGCATACAATTTCCGTAAGATTTCTTTCTTTGCTTATCTGGTATTCTAAACCAATTCGGTACCAGACAAATTTCTGTAAACAAAATAATTCGGATTGCATTCATTGTAACCGTCATGACAGGGACCATAAATATTGCGCCGTCTATTTTCCCAGCCGCGTCATGTACCTTTTCATACACATTGCCTGGCAACCTTTTTTGTTTGTCTTATCAATAAACAACCCAAGCAGCTGCATATAATTAGCGCAATAGACGCCGAAACCAAATTCTCCAGCATTTCTTATTGCAAATATGAACCCGGTTTCTACTGCAGCCAAAGATGCCATAAACATCCAATTTGCTTTTAGCACCTTTTTCTCCCAACGTCGGAAATAGCGACGAGGCATCGTGTAAACAATGAACCGCATTACCAACGGCGCATTTGGTCATTTTTACCTATTGTCTTTGCCGCCAGCCTGTTTCGTTGTTCCACTGCACGTGTGAATAGCATCGATCTGAACGATCCCACACATACCACCATGACCTTTATTACAAGATCTGGTTTCCTATACCACCACGAGAGACTTTACGTTTCCCTGGTGGTAGGTAAAAACGATATCCTTATTGGAGAGGATATCGGAGAGTCTTGTTCCATCCGTCGACCACGCTGGTCGCATGCGCAGCACTCCCGCTCTCCGCCGGCAGCGGAGAAGCGTAATTAAAATATTCCCCGAGTCGTGGTGAGTGTCGTGTCCTAATAAATTGAATTAACAGTGCGGATTAAGCATAAGGTATTTAAATTGATTTAAAAGTTGTAGTCGGTTAAAATTTACCTATATTAAATAATTTACAAGGTATACGCCTTATTACTTGTGCATTAAAATATTTTCTGTCAAGTTCTCCGTTCATAAATAAAACTAGAATTAAAATACGTGTTTTCCTTTTAATTGAAAAGAAAATCATACAATCACCTCAGTGACTCTTGCGTTGTTCCTTTGACAATTTGCAATTTATTAATCGGCGGAGCATTTAGTGGAAGAAGTGGAACGAAGTAGAACTCGCACCCATGCAGGTGCTTCGACTTCGTACCCCCACACGGATTCATAGTTATATGCTCGGGGAGAATCTAGTATATCGTCTAGTACTCTCCCCGACAAATATTCACCACACATGCCAGCAACACGATGACAGTGGAGAAACTGTCAATTCAACGTTTGTTTACTGTTTTGGCGCTCGACTGTCAATTTACTGCAACTGTCACTTACTGTTTTTTGGTGCTCGATGGTTAACTGCTTCAACGATCAATTGGATCAAGCTGCAACTGTGAATTCATACTGTTTTGGTGCTTTAATATTCTGAACAATTTATAAGACATTTATATTGAAGTTTCGCACGCCACCATGTGGCCCTTTAGTGTTAAATAAATAGTTGTCTCCATCGAGAACTCAGTCGAACATTATCTCTATTCATTTAAAGGCATTCGCCAGTCGCATCGGCTTTACTTCAAATTTAGTGAATGAAGTTTTAACTTTCCTACTTAAACACAAATTCCAACAAATACATCCGACCAGCGGGAACTTTAACCAGATTGCATCGAAGAACCTGGACCGGATTTCGACCACAAAGGTATTGCTGTTCTATTTCAACTCTAACCCATTTTGTTTCAGGCATCGTTGGGTCGGACGCCATTGCGTCAATCCTCTTTCGTCATCAACGTGCTCACCTTCGCAATTCCCCAACGACATTCCTCGTTCGGCGGAACATCTGCAACGATCTCGGCTGATGACATTCCTCGTGTGGCATCGAGATACATCGCACAAACTTTCTACCTCGAACGTTGGAACTTGACTGGTGAAACGAATTTTTGTCTAGAAAGTCACCCAGTTGTTCTTCCTTTCTCTTATCCCTTGGTGTCCTCTCTTTACCAAGGGATTTCCCCTTTCCAGGAGATCGCACCCTCACTTGTCCTACGATTTCGTATTGTTCATATGAATACTGTGTGGATGCACCCCACACACACAGGCGCAAACGGTGCTGCCGTGTGGCCGGAGATTTGCCGCGGACTGTCAGGATTTTCACACATCTGCGGTATCTCTTTGTGTACATTACCCGTGTGTGGTTTATGGCCCTGGTGATTTCCTCGGCCGAAGTCATTACCTTCGGCTGCGATATTTACATGGTTTTTATTTCCTTGTAAGAACAGTGTCGGTTGTTTGGTTTAGTGTTTAATCTCTGTTTCCACAATAGTCCTTTCGATAAGAAAAACCAAATTGCGGTTGGCTCAAGGGAAAGCCATACATTTGTTTATTCCTTGGCCATATATTTATCGCCTGGGATTTTTCTGGTTGTCGGCGTCTGGCGCTACCGCGCCGGACACTTATGTTTGCCCAACTAATGGGTCGTCAAACAATTTCTTGTCCTTCGATAGCCGTGCAGACATGAGGAATCGGTCGGAAAATTGGCCCACGTGTCTCTGGATACGTGGGGTCGAGGACGCCCGTATGCATATGCCCTTTAGATGGGCGGAAAGGTAAATTGGGCCCGCATGTCTGTCGGCACGTGGGGTTGAGGACACGGTATGTATGTACCCTTTAGCCAGGCGAAAGGTATTTAACCCCACAGTGGGTTGTGCGGTTCCCAGCACCGCCACACTACCTTCTGAGATAAAGGATTTCGGAGGTAAATTAGTTCCCCATTCGGATCTCCGAGGAGGACTATAGCGTTTGGAATGATAGTGAAGAACGTGTGATTCGAACTGACGCTATGACAGTTAGAATCACCAAAAATTGACCCAAAGCGTAACACATCGGGCTACTGGCCGTGTTTAGAATTCGATTTTTAAACGCAAGTATATTACACTGATGTGAATTGTTATGTTATCGCTATGGTATACGGCTCTGATGCATTTTCTTATTCGATTTTCGTTCGGTGTTCTTCACTATTTGCTTGTGTATTGTGTGTGTATCTGTTAGACACGCTTAGGACGATGTAAGGGGGAACATCATGCAGATATTATGATAAATAACCACACTTTAAGAAATATGTCCTCGCGTAATTGGGCTCGTTCTCGAGGCTCTGTCAAAATTCGACTGGTGACAGCGTTTTGTAACATCAGGGGCATCGGTTTCACCAATACGAATGTAAACGCCGTCCACCAACATTTGGAAACAGTGAAACTTGATATCCTTGTCCTAACCGAGACCCAGGTCGATTCGTCAACTGCTTCGACATATCTTCATTGCTCAGGATACGTCTTACATTCGAGGTTCCGTTTTAAGAGCGGAGTCTTCGCGCGGTCCGATCTGGTTTGCCAGAGGATGGAGGCGTTGGAACCCAATAACATGGACATCATATGGTTGAGGGTCGTGCTGAGGAATTCTGTTAAATTTCTTTGTTGTCTTTAACGGTTCCCCAAATGACGATCGACCAGATCAACTACCCAGCTTCTGAAATTGGTGTCCTTGGCGATTTTAATGTGCACAATTCCGGCTGCTTGGTGGGAGCCTGGCGCAGGTATGATGCTGCAAACTGGGACGATTTGCGAGATTTCTTAGCATCGTTTCCGTGGCCGGAGGTGTCCAGGGATGTGCTTTGGAGACTCGAATGTTAACGCATACGCGGAGTCGGTCACAGAGATTATTCTTCTCGGGATGGAGATCTACATTCCACATTCCATCAAACGAAATTCATCCGATAAACCCTAGTTTGATAAAAAATGCGAGCAGATTACAGCGGCAAAAAATAGAGCTTTTAAACAGTGGTCCTCCAATCCCACAGATGTTAACAGAACGAATTTTGTTAGAATGGGAAACGCGTGCAACCAGGCAATTGATGCCGCGAATAAGGCCTACAACGACATGGTGACCAGTAAACTCCTTAAGTGCCCAACTGGTTCGCGTCCTTTCTGCTTCCTCCTCTATTCCCCCGTTAGTGACGGGTAGCGGAACATTAGTCAAAAATTAAAAAGTTAATGTGTTCGCGAATTTATTTTCCGCGAATTCACACCTTGATGCCGGCCTTTTGGAGCCACCTATGATCACGCCGGTACGGTCTTCGATGTGGGATGTGAGATTCCGCCCGCATACTATTCAACGCATTTTACGTGAACTGGACTGTAGGAAGGCGACCGGACGGAATATCAGCAATAGTCCTTAAGAACTATCCCTGATTCTTGGCAGACTCTTTCGCTTATCTTATGATCGAAGGACCTTTCCTGCCTGTCGGAAAATCGCTCGAGTTCAGCCATTCCCAAAGAGGGAACAAAAGTCTCTCCCACCAAATTACCGACCGATAGCATTAATGTCTATGTTATCCAAGGTTATGGAAAAGGTCATCAATGCCGTGTTAATAAAGTCTTTGGAGTGCAACGGACTTCTGAATGGATCGTCCATACGGATTCCGTGGCAGGCGGTCTTTGGCGGATTATTTATCTGTCTATAATTGGTGCAGTGTTCCGCCGAACACTGTTCAATACATAACACTAACAAAACACCAAAGAATTTCAGCACACAAATGAAACACTGATAAGTTGTTTTCTTAAGCGTTTATTTATCTCTTTTTTCTTGCTTTATTAAATACTGTTTTTATTAACACATAAACTGCTGTTAAAAAATGTTCGCTTAATATCACGCTTAATTAATTCACATGACACATATTAATCTCGTCCACGTACACACGTTAAACTCGACACACGACAAAGACTCCTTTTTCTAAATGGAGGATCTGACCTCCGCGATTATTAATTATCGACCTGATATCCGGCACGCATGCACTTTCGACCGACACGAAAAGTATTGTCTATCTTTCGTTATTAAGTGTTGATTGTGTTTGCGATCAATTTTCTTGATTGCGAAGTCAGGGGTTTTGATTAATTGCGCGGCGCGGACTAGCTACCCTTCTCGTTCGGGTTCTCTGTGACGACCTGATTCGAATATCCTTATTAGACTGAGGCTCGAAGTAAACTAATTGTCTCTATCCTTAAATTCCAATCCGAACTTAAGGCTTAAGCTAACAATGTTCTTGTGCGTTTCAGATGGGTAATAAAGGAACCGTGGGATTGGTATAGTTTCTTTGTTAGCATTTCTAAACCATAAACATCTAGCGAGCGATCTACGTTAAGATGTTCATGATTGCATGCCTATTGGTCGGCAGCGAAACGATATGCTTTGTTTGCACAAGTGTGCCTTTTGCGTTAGGGTCATGCAAGGGATTTAGGTGCTAATTGCTATTAGCTACCAGAGTAGGCATCCGTTGTTCGGTTTATTTACCGACAATGGTGTTTCATGGGAAGCATCGCGTTGATGCTTAGAATGGGTGCTTGACTTACATGCGATGCCTTGCTGCATTTGACGCATTGGTTTGGATACGATGTATGGATGCGTTGAACTCAATATTGGAAGCTTTTGAACGTTTAGTTCCTTGATGTGTTAAATAAGGCAAAGACCGGATCCCGGTTGTAGTCCCGATGATGATGATGATGATTATAACAAATCACCTCTTTGTCTTTTTCTTTCTCTAGCTATTTACTTGTTAAGGCACTTCTGCTGGATACAACATACACCAAACTGTTTCAAGATAATTATTACTAACTTTTTTTTAAACTTTTAATTATAAGAACTTTGTCTTATTCTTACTTAAGTTGCTCTTTAGTTTGAGGCATACTCTAGGACACAATATTCATGAAACTGTTTCAAAACAATTATCAAAAGACTATTACTTTTTAACATTACAAGCCTATCATTTTCACAGCCTAACCACTGATTCTTTACCTCGATCTCCTATCTTTCGGAAAACCTTCCGTTCTTTCTTCCAATTATCCACTGAATCCCATTTTTCTTTTACACCTTCTTGTTACCCTGGGGCCAACACCTCCCGATGACGACAATGCAAATTCGCTCCCCATCGACCTACTTCCTGATTAGCAATTTCAATTTGCAATTGCGTTGAAATGCGACGTCAGCCGATATACCTCCAACGGTTTGCGTCAAGTTCAACTTCCGCGATTGCAAAGTGACCCAATAAATTTTAATGTGCAATTACACAATTTCCACTTCAATGGTTGTGGCGAAATGTGGGGCGATTAATTGCATTGTCTCTCCGGGGTCATGTGCGTTCCAAATCGGTTGGCGGTTTTTGGTTTAAGTGCATCAATGACAATGTGGTTCACATCTTTATTTAGGTCGTCATTTATGTACTTAACACGCGTAGCCGACTCCTTCTGTTTTACAGATATTATCACGGATACTGTTCTTCGGAGACTCGTGGTATTGTTCCGCGCAATTGGGTTCATCTCCCGACGGTGCGAACATCCCTGCCTCAGAATTCGTTACAGAGCCGGGAAGCTGTGGAATTCCCTCACCCTGCAGGTGTTCCCGGGGCGTTACATCCTCCAACTGTTCACAAAGACCTGCAACGGTTATTTGGTGGAATCGCTGTAGGTTCGCCCCTCCCAAGAGAAGTATATTTAAAAAAAATTAAATAAATTATTATACAAAATATTTAAAATATAAATGTCTTGAGTTTATAGTTTTTCACAGCTGAAATATGGGTTGTTGCAGAAATTTAATTACCATTCCTGGTAAAAAAGCAATTAAGCCATTAAAGGGGTTTGCCTGAGTTGGTGTCGGTTGACAATATTTTGTCACAAAACTGGTTATCATCATCATCACCATCGGCAGTACAACCGGGATTCGGTCTTGGCCTTCTTTAGCAAGTCTCCTCACCGGTCCCGATTTCGAGCCGATGTCATCCAGTTTGGCACTCCCAGTCTCTGGGCGTCCTGGTCTACGCCATCTCTCCATCGCAGGCAAGATCTGCGCGCTGTCGCCTTCCACACATCCTGCCATAAAGGTCTTTCCGGGCAGCGGCCTCTTCGCTCATTCGAGCTAGGTGTCCCGTCCACTTGAGTCTACCGAGCTTGATTTTTCTTACAACATTAGATTCAAGGTAGATCGCGTACAACTCTTCGTTGTAGCGTCTCCGGAATCGTCCTCTCTCACATACGGGGTCAACAATTCTCCTTAAGACCTTCCTCCCGAACGCGGCTAAGAGTTCAGAGTGCCTTTTATTGAGCACCCAGGTCTCGGATCCAACTATTCGCCTTAAGCCCTTTCTCTCGAATGCGGCTAAGAGTTTTATGTTTTATTATAAATAAATGAATATTGTGAAGGCACTAACTTGTGAATCGTTGACCCGGTGGTAGGTTGGCGTTTAGCAGTTATTCTGGTTGCAGGGGGTTCTTGAACCCCCTATGTCCTTGATGAAAACAATCAATTTTAGATGCTTGTTGTATGACGGGAAATTACAATTTCCAGGGAATTGAATATTCCTTAAGTACACTTTCTCTGGCGTTGAGTGGCCTAACAAGAGTGCAGAGTGCCTTTTATTGAGCACCCAGGCCTCAGATCAATACATGAGTTCTGGTAAAACCATGGTCTTGTACAGTAGTAGCTTGGATGTTTTGGATACATTTTGGGATTTTAAGAGCCTGGATAGACCATAGTAGGCTGTGTTGGATTGGATCAACCGTTCGCGTATTTCTTCTTATTGATATATATTGTTATCGGCTGATACTATTGACCCACGGTAGTTAAAGGATTGCACTACTTCAAATCCGTGCTCCACTACCCTGATAGTTTGACCAACGTTAGGTCTACTCTTCGCAGAAGATACCACTATGTACTTAGTTTTTGCCTCATTAATGTGCCGCCCCAGTTTTTGTGTCGCTTGCTCGGTCTGAGTGAAGGAGTCCTGTACAGACGAATCGGATCTACCGATGATGTCGATGTCATCTGCCTAGACAAGAATCTGGCTGGACTTGTGACAATAGTTCCTCTAGTCGTAACGCCAGAGTCACGGATTGCTTTCTCCAACGCCAGGCTGAAGAGGAGGCAGGCCAGACCATCCCCTTGTCGGAGTCCATTAAAGATGTTTATTGGTTTGGACAGCAATCCCGCTATTTTTACTTGACTAGTTACGTTGGTCATGGTCAACCTACAAAGTCGTAAGGGTGAATATCTGATCAATCGCCGATTTGCCTGGGATGAAGCCACACTGATATTGACCAATGATCACTTTAGCATATGGGGCTATCCGAACTTGTAGGATAGTGGAGAGTATCTTATAGGCGGTACTCAACAATGTTATACCCCTATAGTTGCTGCACCGTGTGATATCTCCCTACTTATGTATGGGGCATATTATTCCACGACGCCAATCTTTCGGCATTTCCTCTTGCTCCCATACGTGCATCACGATCTCATGAATTTCGTGATGTAACCCTGTCCCTCCTTGTTTGATTGGCTCAGCTGGTATACCATCAGCTCCGGGGGTTTTATTTGAGTTGAGCTGTCTTATGGCTTTTACTGTTTCCTCAATGCTTGGTGGCGGCACCATTTCGTCTAGATCTTGCATTGGTAGAGCCTCCAATTCATCTGAGCTGACCATTTAGCAATTCATTGAAGTGCACTTCCCATCGCTTCGGAATGCCTTCAGGAACGGTGATCAAATTAACCTCTTTATCCTCGCAGTAAGTGCAGCGTGGTGTGTACCATGTCATACTGCGGATTATTTGGTAGAACTTCCGCCCCTGGTGCGGACCTCGCTCTCTACTTTTCTCTATTTCACAGACAAGGTTTTTTTCCCAGGCACTTTTCTTTTGTCTGTGAAGCCTTTTTTCAGATCTTCTGAGTACTTTGTATTTCTGCTCGCGTACCCGCGTCCTATGAGACTGCTGCATTGCCCGGTATGCAGCATTCTTACGTTCAGTCGCTAGTTTGCACTCATCATCAAACCAGTCGCTCCGATCTCTACGACTACTGCCTAAGATGGAGTTGGCAGTACTAATGACAGTAAGGCGTGTCCATTTCTCTTCTACGCCCGGCATTCTGGCCCCCAGGAATTACTCTCCCTCCGTCGAGTTCTTCGAGTGCGAGTCCTAGCGGATGACCAAAGGTGTTGCTGGTGTTCTTATTGCGTAAGGCAGTCGTGATGATTCGAACCTGATCCGCGGATGCAATACGTCTCTGTAAGGTAATCCGCGCTCGGAAAACTGTACCAACAAGATAGTGATCCAAGTCCACGTCGCTACGTTCGTACCATCATCAGGCTCGAGGAGTGGCGGCGATCTATCAACACGTGGTCAATTTGGTTGCGAGTGGCTTCATCAGGTGATACCCAGGTGGCTTTGTGGATATCTTTACGCGCAATCCTGGTACTCGCAACGACCAAGCTTTTTGATGCTGCCAGTTCTGTTACACTATTCGTTACACTATTTGTGGTTTAACACAAATTTGTTACACGATTTGTTGTTTAGTTTTGGTGTGGGAAATAAAACGTTACACAATTAGGTGTTTAATTAAAATGTTACAATTTTGTGTTATATTTATGCTTCAATCGTGGCTGATGCATTGTTTGACATAAGGGTGTGCCAATTGTTATATTTTTTATGTAGCTTACAATGTTGTATCTTATTATTTGGAATGCCAAAGTTAGGTGGCTGAGTCCAGGTTAAATGACTGCGCAAATTGTTTCAGCTAAAAGTTCATAATTCTATCAATGTTGCACTTGAGTTTATTGTTGAACTATGTCAGCGTTACGTTCTCTGCCAATGTGGTGCAGTTACATCCAATGTAATATACAATGTTAGGTTTGCGGTGAATGTAAAAGAACTTAATTTAATGTTATATTTGGGAGTGGGTGTGAAATGCTGTATGTTAGGCAAATATACTGTAATGTGGTTAATGTTGGTTATTCATCATCATCATCATCGGCACTACAACCGGGGACCGGTCTTGGCCTTATTTAGCAAGTCCTGAGGCTTGTTAAATTTTCCATAATGATTTGTTTTTTTTCGGACAAGGTCATTTAGTCTTGCGCCAGAGGCTCCCCGACGGGGAATCGAATTCCGGCCTCCCGCGTGACAGGCGGATATACTAACCACTATACTATCGAGGGGCTCATTAGACATATAATTGGTTATTGTCGATAGTCAATATGTTGCAGCTTCCTTCTTTTCGAGTGTTCGGCCGATCGGTGCTTCTGCGTCGCATCAGCTGAGATGTAGACAGATTGACTCTCTGAATCAGGATCTAGATAGGGTCCTGCAGTGGGGAAGGGCCAATCTCGTCGACTTCAATGCAACGAAGACACAATATACAACATTCACAAAGAAAAGTGGATCATCGGTTCCACAGCTGATGATGAATGGCCGGGCCCTAGAATCTGGTGAAAACTTGAAATTGCTCGGCGTCACAGTCTGTGGGAATGTACCATGGCATAAACATGTGTCGAGCATCGCCAGGTCAGCCTCAGGAAAACTGAGCTATCTTTTTAGAGCCAAGAAATATTTTACTCCGGCCCAACTTCTTCTCCTATATAAATCCCAAATTAGACCCGCGCTCGAATATTGCTCTCATGTTTGGAGCTCGGCTCCTAAACATACCCTCGACCTACTTGAGAGCATACAGAGACGACCGATCCGCCTGATCCGCCTGATCGGCGACTCGGCGCTGACGTCCGGACTATAGACGCTATCACATCGAAGGCGCGTAGCCGACCTCTGTCTGTTTTACAGATATCACGGGTACTGTTCTTCGGAGATTCGTGGTATTGTTCCACGCAATTCGGCTTATGGGCCCGCCACAAGACAATCCGATGGATCGCACCCGTTTGTGGTTCATCTTCCGACGGCGCGAACATCCCTGCATCAGAACTCGTTCCGTTACAGAGCGGGGAAGCTGTGGAACTCCCTTCCCACGCGAGTGTTCCCGGAGCTTTACAACATGCAACTGTTCAAAAAGAACTGTAACAGTTATTTGGTGGCATCTCGGGGCGCTCACTCGGCGCTATAGGTTCGCCTCTTCCGAGAGAAGTCTAATAAAAAAAAAACAAGCTTCGGGCGATCTTCTACTATGGTTAATAGTTGATGCCATAAGTGCTGTTGGGTTACGTTTGGTCAGCAGACAAATCCAATCGTGGTCCGAGGGGAACGTAATTCGCCGTAACAGCTGTCGGCGAGAACCACACCGTGATCTCCTACCTTCGGAGGAGTTCGGGGATCAAAACTCTCCACCACGTTCCGTTACTGCAGCCGTTCTTTTGGAGCGGTCACCCACCGTTATGGGCCGGTCGTTATATTGCTAGAGAAACTGAAAGGTGTTAAATTACAGGTTACCTTCAACGTGGATTCCCTTTAATTTTGTTTCTTCTTTTATTTCCGCATGCAACAATATTAAAGAGTTATAGAATTCCAACGGTTATCCTTTTATTATTTCCACATGGAACAATATTAAAGAGTCATAGATTTCCAACGGTTATAAATTTATCACTATTCTTTAGTTACTAAACACGTAATAATTTAATTGAACTTTAACCCAACTTCAAATTACATTCAGTTACAATATAAAAAAAACTCTCCCGCCTCGTTTGAGACTTAGTAGTTATCGGATCCTAGCGTAGTTCTTTTTCTTTCTTTTTGTGGGCCCGACTTTACTTCCCAAAAACGTTTTCCTACTACCACGGTTACCTCTCGACTCTCCTCTTTCGAAGAGAACCGTGCCAAACCTGTTCTTTCGGAATTCGCAATTTGACGAAAGCAAGATAGTGCATTCGCAATGTTGGAACTCAACGAAAGAAGGATCGCGCATTCGCTCGCGATCACAATCCAAACAGTGGATCTCTCCCCTAATCTCTGCATACTTAATTTCATCCAAATCTGGTTTTATTTACATTTAAACTCCTCGCTCGGCGGGACATCGGGAATTAGAGATGTCATCACGTAACAGTTCGATGACTCGTAGTCCATTGCCATTAGTGTTCTTATGCAAACTATGGGAACCTGCGTAGTGCCTGAAAACCGGCTCCCAACCTATTTTCGCATTCAAATCACCAAGAACGATTTTCACATCGTATCTTGCGTAGGCATTGAGGGTCATTTCGACGTTCTCGTAGAATTCTTCTTTTTCGTCATAGGGGACTGCTCTGTAGTCCGTGGACGTTTATGAGGCTTATGTTCTTAAACTTGGCTCGCACGCGAAGAGGGCAAGCCTTTCATCTATTGCATTAAAGTCGATAATGGCAGGCTTCAGTTTTTGGGCAACTAGAACGCCTACCCCGAGCACATGGTGTTTTGCATGACAGCTGTCATACTCATTTCTTTGAATAACACCACTCCCCGTCCATCTTATTTTTTGTAATGATGTTATGTCAGCCTTATACGCGGACAGGCCATCGGCTAGCTGCTGTGCAGTTCGAGCTCTGTATAGTGAGTGGACGTTCCATGAGAAAATTCTCATATCGTTTAGCCATTTTCGTTTCCGTGGTCGTCGACGTGTATCCGGTCCATATCCGAGTTAAATTTTCCATAATATTGTGACGCATATGACAATCAGTACTAGAATATTCTAGAAAGTACTGGAAAACTGGAGACTATGAACAGTAGAAAATTCGAGGCTATGGAACGGACGGAAACTATACGCCGAATCAGAATGAGGAAACGGTATAAATACGTCGCACGCAGATCGAGTAGCAAGAAATAAGAAGTAAGCAGAGTCAAAGACGCGATAAGTAAGGAAGCGATAAGTCAAGAAATCGTCATGTGTATGGTAAAAGTAACGGTTGCGGACAATATAGTGTTACATTAATTCAAAATCGATTTAACGGCTTGCTACAATTGGTGTCAGAAGCGGGATTAATTATTGGTGAAGTAAATAAGTCTGTGAAAGTGTGTTGTGACTATGTCAGATTGATATTTGGAGGATCTTCGCGTTCCTGAGTTGAAGAAGGAACTTGAGGACCGGAATCTGGATAGCAGAGGACAGAAGCAAGTTCTTCGACAGCGTCTGCAAGCAGCATTGGAGGAAGAGGATATTGATGTCGACACATATGTTTTTACGATTGGGCCAGACTGTCCGGATGAAGAAGAAACAGCGAGCCTAGATGGTCCCAATGTAACGGAGAAGAGTTTGCCACAGTTGGACGTTTCGGAGATGCTCAGGATGATGATGACAAAATTGGACGCGCAAGCTACAGATATTAATTCAAAATTCGACGCCCAAAATTCAAAATTGGACGCCCAAGCTACAGATATTAACTCAAAGTTGGGCGCGCAAGCTGCAGATATCAACTTAAAATTGGGCGCGCAAGCTGCAGATGTTAATGCAAAGTTGGATGCCCTAAGACGTGATAAGTAAGGAAGCGGACGAGAGATACGATTACCACCCGATCGGCGATTCGGAATAGATCCAGACGCCATAGGTAAGACAGAAGACTATGTAGCCGAATGGAGAAATCGCTTCGATGAGATTCATCATTTGGTTCGAAAGCAAATCAAGGTATCAACTGACAGAATGAAAACAAGGTACGACGTTCGAGCCAACGCATCCGGATTTAATGCAGGCGATAACGTATGGCTTTATAACCCTCATCGGCAAAAAGGCAGATCCCCGAAGTTGCAGCAACATTGGGAAGGATTATATAAGGTTCTCACAAGAATTAACGACGTTGTCTATAGGATTCAGCGAAGAACGAACGCCAAAATGTAAGTGGTACATCGTGACCGACTGGCGACTTTTGTTAACTCAGAAGACCAGTGAACTTAGTTCGGGACGAACTAATCTAGGTGGAGGGTAGTGTGACGCATATGACAATCAGTACTAGAATATTCTAGAAAGTCCAAAACAAAGTACTAGAATATTCTAGAAAGTACTGGAAAACTTGAGATTATGAACATCAGAAAATTCGAGGCTATGGAACGGACGGCAACGAAACACCGAATCAGAATGAGGAAACGGTATAAATACGTCACACGCAGATCGAGTAGCAAGAAATAAGAAGTAAGGAGAGTCAAAGACGCGATAAGTACGGAAGCGATAAGTCAGGAAATCGTTCAGTGTACGGTAAAAGTAACGGTTGTTATTAACGGACAAATAAAGTGTTACATAATTCAAAATCGATTTGACGGCTCTTATTTATTAAAAATAATTAATCCAGCGAACCCTAAGCTCGCTGCAATATTTTGTTTTTCCGGGCAAGGTTATTAGCCTTGCGCCAACCTTTCTCAGGATATCACTGCACGCATTAGCTCATTACTTGGCGGGTGCCAAAGTAGCTATCCAGGGGTGTCACGTGTAGACTCCATGTCAACTTGGATTCAATGGGGGCAAGGTACGTCCTGCCTTTCGCCGGGTTGAAAGCAATGAGTGACTTTGCCTATATGTTCGAATCTTATTCGTTTAAGTTACCTTTGATGTAGCGGATTTCGTGCATTTGATTGCCATGGAATACCTTCACCACAAACACCATAAGTATTTCCAAACACTGGTATAGCAGCATTTCTCCGTTTATTGTAGTAAAATTGTAAAATACACAAATTGTTTCTCCGAAATTTCACTCTGCTTTGCAATAACGTTTAACACGACACACCAGTCTCAATAAAATCAGCTGATCTGTGGCGGTTCCCTTGAACGCCACTGCTTACCTTCCTATTAACCATCCAAGTAACTGCTCTCTAGAGCACCAAAAACCTGGAAATCATGTACTTACCTTTACATAGTTTGTACTATAAATACCTGAAATACTGTAAATCCATAATATTCGCCGATGCAAAATCCATCAGCACCAAACAGGCATGTTCCTTATAAGCAATTTGGTTGCACCATCAAGCAACCAACATGATCCGAACCAATTCATTACACATGTCTCCGAACGAATTCCGCTGCACACATGCAAGAGATATTTCTTTCCTTTCTTGTTGACCTACAAGCACATCGGTCGGTAAACCGATCGACAAGCATCCACATCCTATAAGCATTATCCCCAGGGGCATGCCTGCATACAACGCAGCATATTCGTAAGAATCCAATTCGGTTACGACATAACGTAACCGATATGAATCCTCAAACTTGTCCATGCACACAGAAAGAAAATAGTTTTTCCCACATACGTGCATGGCAAGTCACATCAGAGGACGCCAGCAACGTGCGCCCGATCAGCAGGATCCCTTACGCAGTACCAATCGGATAAACATTTCCTTTTACGGAATTATTATATCCACGGTTCGCATGCCAATGGGCACAGCATGAGCGTGCGAAGTAACCGCATCTGTGTGTGTGCACATCCTCTCCGTGATCATCATCTAAGATCATCCCTTATTGGTCACCGAGGCGATGGATAGAATTTTTGGTATTCTGTCGCTTCGGTGGCAATAATTAATCGTTAAACTGATTCCGTGGACGTAAGTCGGGCCTCCACGTAAAACGGTAAATAAACAAAGAGTCGAGTATAAACCACTGTGGTGCGCGGACGCGAACCGTCGGGTTCTTGATATGTTTTATGTAGTGCAGGGAAGACATATTATGATGTGTTTTTGTTTTAAGACTGACTATGAATATCATTCATATTATTTATCAATGCGATGTTTTGTCTTACAATTTACTGTGAATTTATTTTAGTGACTTAATTATCCACGAATAAAACAAGAATATAAACGATGTGTTGTGTAAAGGAAATGAAAAATGTGTTTTATTCTCATTCGACTAGTTTTGGACTGACCACAATCGGGAAGTGCATTGCTCACCATGGAAATTCCTTGACGTCTATCCTTTTTCTACCTCTTCGTCGATTGATCCGCCTTTATTAATGATGTGTCGTTTCATTGCATTACGATAGACGCGATTATAGTGATATAGAAAAGCCCATCGACAAGATGCCCAATAATATCAGTGTGTCTAGAAGCAGCGATCGTTTACAGAAGTAAACGGTTTCAAACTTAGAACAAAATCCACGGCAGTGCATTCCACAATTCGACCTTCAGCTCCATCGATAACGAGCCGATACCGGAACTTATACCCCACATTGGTGACGTCCAACGGGGCAACAGCGTGGGATAGGCGTAGAACCCGTGCCAACGACGGCACACATCTATTTCTTTACCCATAGATCTACTATCTGTCAAGCAAATGAAAGAGTTGCCAACCATTTGAAAGTCATGAGACTGTAAAATAAAGCAATTATGAGACAGAAAAACGCCAACTTCTCTTTCCTCAACTTAATGTATTCAGAATCATCACAGAATGATATTGTTTTTTTTTCTTTCAGGTAAACATGTGCATCAAATAAAACAAGAGAACTTAGTCTTAATAATCCCCACCGACTTATTAAAGAATGGACAGTTCTAAGAAGCCGGAGAACTCGAATCCCCGCAAGAATGCCAATATTATTTCTCAGATGCTCTTTGTATGGCTATTACCCATGCTATACAAAGGCACCAAAAAGGGCCTTGGCCCAAATGACCTTACGAAATGTCTAAAAGTTGATCGTTCTGAAGAACTTGGTGATTTACTGGAGGAGTACGTGTGAAAGTGAAATTAATTTCCAATTTAATTATTAATCTATACTTTGCTTTTAGCCAATGGTTTAAAGAAGTAACACGAGCTCGCCAGAAAGAGAGGCAGCCACTTCTACGTAACGCAATGCTTCGCACGTTCTGGTCGTCGTGTGTTGTAGATGGACTTATTTGTTTCATTTACATTGTAATTAAGTATGTTTGAACTTTGCCTAATTTAACGGTGATCATAAAGACATCTTTTCTTTCGATAATAGGTCGACTATACCAGCAGTTTTGGCACAATTGTTGCTTCAGTTCCAAAAGCCGATCTCACAAGTTACTGCGTCGTCTCATACATTCAATCGTACACAACGCAGCATCCCCGTCTCAACGACTTTAGGTTTGTAATGTAATAATATTTCCTCTAGGACAATTTCATTTTATAGTTCAGTCTAATACTGGACAGATCAAATATTTAGAAGTTTTTGAGATGGTCTGAGAAAAAACTAAATACCTTGCATTAAGAGAAGAATAGATGATGATAATCTCATGCTTGGAAACGGATTTTCAGGCCCCAATAGAATCACCAACGATTTAGCTAACAAAGCAGCATTAAACAACGAGACTGAAACCGACTTACAAGAGAATAGTTTAGGATGGTCTATAGAATACATCTGGAACGATGTGTATTTCTTGGCTTCAATATTGATATTAACAACACTTATCGGGTGTTTTTTAATACATCATGTCGATCTGAGGCAACGATTGCTGGGAGCTCGAATGAGAATTGCTTGCTGTTCCTTAATCTACAGAAAAGTACGACTTACTTGCGACTTACATACTAACCGAAACTGTAAAGAGAAACTCGTTCTTTGCAGACTCTACGTTTATCAAGGAAAACAGCAGGCAGCACTCCAGCAGGTTACTTGATAAACCTTTTGTCTAATGATGTGAATCGCCTTGATTATGGATTCATTTTTGTACATTGGATATGGATTCTACCTTTACAATCAGTGCTGATATGTTATTTGATTTGGCGTAAGTTACAATTCGCGGCTTTGATTGGTGTGGTGGGTCTGCTACTTAAGACAGTTCCCGTTCAAACTGGCTTAAGTAAATTATCATCGAAGCTTCGCATGAAAATCGCCCAAAGGACCGACAATCGTGTAGGTATAATGAATGAAATAGTCCAAGGAATACAGGTGATCAAAATGTACGCATGGGAGAAACCATTTCAAGCAGTTGTTGCTGAAGCTAGACGTCGTGAAATCAAACAAATCCGGTATGCTTCATATTTGAGAGGATTCTACCTAAGCACTATGGTGTTTACGGAACGTTCTACATTGTATATAACAATCACAGCGGCCGTGTTGTTGGGGAAGTCTGTTACTGCGGATGTTGTATTTTCCATGGCACAGTACTACAATATTTTACAGGTGAATTTGAATGAATTTTTTGTTGTTGATTTTATTGATAACATCAATATGCGACTTTGATTGTAGTTAGTTGCGGCTATTTGGTATCCATTGGCCGTTTCCTTTGGAGCGGAAGCACTAGTGTCGATTGAACGTATTCAAAGCTATTTATTGATGGAGGGCCATGATGAAAAAACTCCAGGCTTAACACATAAGACTGATCAGACAGTAAAGGAGAACACGACGCAGGCAATCTTCATTCGACGAGTGGACGCATCATGGGATACCAAAAACGAAGAAGATACTTTGAAGAACCTCAACATTGATATAAAGAAAGGTCAACTTTGTGCGGTTATTGGTCCTGTAGGAGCCGGAAAGGTATAAAAAATGGAGATATATATAGCGGGTATTCTGATCTTCAATGCTGTTCTTATTTCAGAGCTCTCTACTACAAATGCTGTTGGGTGAGCTGCCAATTAGAAGAGGCAATGTTATGATTCAAGGTGACATCTCGTATGCATCCCAAGAGCCTTGGCTCTTTACTGGTACTGTCCGGAATAACATACTGTTTGGTGAAACGTACGACAGGAAAAGGTACAATGATGTCACCAAGTGCTGTGCTTTAACTACGGACTTTGAGCAGTTGCCTAACGGAGATAAAACCATCGTAGGTGAACGGGGAGCATCGTTATCCGGTGGACAAAGGGCTCGAATCAGGTAACACCAGAGAGGCAAGTATATATTTTCTAATCGTATAACGCCTATCAATTATAGTTTGGCTCGAGCGGTATACAAGCAGGCGTCTATATACCTCTTGGATGATCCTTTAAGTGCAGTAGATGCGCATGTTGGAAAACATTTATTCGATGAGGTCATTGGTCCTAAAAGCCGTTTAGCGAATGAGAAAGCCACACGTGTCCTAGTCACCCATCAAGTACATTTTCTCACCGAGGCCGATTGGGTTGTAATTATTGAAGACGGGCGCATATCAAGACAAGGAACTTACATTGAGCTAGCCAACAGTGATCTAGATTTTGCGAAACTACTTGAACGGCCAGAAAGTGAAAAAGATACGGACTCGAGCAAGGATCGTAGCAGTGACGACTTTACAATCTATAATGATGACGATATTCCATACATCGATGGAGTTCGGACATATCAGGTTCTTCGTCGGCGTTCTGCGTCACCTGATCCGTCCATTCGTAAATCCGTAAGACTCCTTTCTGCTTTAAACTTCAAATTCAATTGAATCGAAATTTCAGATCAGCTCGGAAAAAGAGGTTACAGACGAACAGCCAGTTGCTGAAGATCAAGGAGAAGGTCAAATTTCAGGACGTGTATGGTGGGAGTATTTTCGAGCCGGTGCCAGTATCCTAATATTAGCTTTACTAGTATTAGTATTGCTCCTTTCGCAAGTCGTTTGCAGTGGATCGGACTATTTTGTGAATATCTGGACACAACAGGAATATTTACGAATGCACAATGAAACAACATGGTTAACTACCCAGGAGTGTTTGTATATCTATGGATCACTTATTTTAGGAGTCATTTTGGTAAGCCCAAGATTTCGTTCGTGCACTATCAATTGCAAGTCAATTTAATTGGAATTTCTTTTTATGTAAGATGACCATACTGCGTGGCTATCTCTTCTTTAAAGTTTGCATGCATGCTTCAAAAGTATTACATGACAGGATGTTTGGCTCAATTTTGCATGCAACTATGCGGTTCTTTGATACCAATCCATCTGGAAGGATTTTGAATAGGTTTTCAAAAGACATGGGCGCCATAGATGAATACCTACCAAAGGCAATGATGGATTTCATTCAAATCACGTTGGTGATGTCGGGAATTCTGATTCTGATAACCATTGTGAATCCCGTGCTAATTGCAGCATTGGCTGTGGCTATTGTTGTCTACCTTCTTATTTTACAAATCTATCTAATACCTTCACAGGATTTAAAGCGCTTGGAGGGAATATGTAAGTAAAAACTGCGTTCAAATTTGTCCATTAAAAGTCGACAGTGTGAAGGGTTATAATAGGTAGCACACGCGAACATATAAAACCCAAGATCTAATTGCTGATGTTCGGTAATGAACTATTAATTAACAATGCGGGTTGTCAAGTTTGTTCATAAATGCGTTCGATTCAATGTGTATCGTTTGTCGATATATTAACAGTAAGCTCCATTCAGGTTCAACATTATTATTACTATTAACCTTTACCATATATCAGGTGTATGCATACGTTTTTTGCGGTTTTTTATTAAAAAAAAATACTTAATTTTCTTGGGAAATTAATTATTTTTTATTCAAAATATTGGCCATCGGCTTCTACACATTTCGCCCATCTTTCAGGTAATGAATAGCATGCCAGAAACACTCCAACATCAACCAGGCGGGTGGGAGCGAACATACAGGGCAAAGTCACTGATTGATTTCAACCCGGCGAAGGCCAGGACGATCCTTGTCCATGCTCAATCCAAGTTGACATGCAATCTCCACGTGACACCCCTGCATAGCTACTTTGGCACCCGCCAAGTAGTGAACCAATGCATGCAGCGACATCCTGAGAAAGGTTGGCGCAAGGGTAATAACCTTGCCCGGAAAAACAAAATATTATGGAAAATTTAACAAGCCTCGGATATGGACCGGATACACGACGACGACGACCACGGAAACGAAAATGGCTAAACGATTTAAGAATATTTTCATGGAACGTCCGCTCACTATACAGAACTCCTGAGAAAGGTTGGCGCAAGGCTAATAACCTTGCCCGGAAAAACAAAATATTATGGAAAATTTAACAAGCCTCGGATATGGACCGGATACACGACGACGACGACCACGGAAACGAAAATGGCTAAACGATTTAAGAATATTTTCATGGAACGTCCGCTCACTATACAGAACTCCTGAGAAAGGTTGGCGCAAGGCTAATAACCTTGCCCGGAAAAACAAATTATTATGGAAAATTTAACAAGCCTCAAACTTGTTAAATAAGGCCAAGACCGTATCCCGGTTCTAGTGCCGATAATGATGATGATGATGTCAGAAAAAATGCTTGTCTTTCGCGGCAAACTATCCGTCGCGCCATTTTCCAACTCCCTCGAAATCGCTGAAGTGCTGCTCTGCGAGCGCGTGCCCCATTGTTGCGAAGAGGGGTTAGTCAGATGGGGTACTACGAAGGATGTCCCATCCACGCGATTTAAAGGTGTCTTTCACTAGTTTTGCTGTGAGACGGCGTGTTCCGTGTAACAAAATCACGTTACCATGTCTTCTGGCCCATTCCGGTCGTCTTTCGATTAATGTGTGATTTAAATTAATCATTTGTTGATGGTAGCGTTGTGTATTAAAGATTTCGCCGGGCTTCAAGAGTTCATAATACCCAATACCGCTCTGATCCCACCAGACACAGAGCATGGTCTTCTTGCCGAAGCGATTTGGCCTTGGTGTTGAGGGGTCCATTTTCCGTCACCCATCACAATTCGATGCAAAAATTGTTCCCTTTCTTAGCGTTGAAGCAGCATTTCACAAGTGACTTTGCGATTTTCCATTTGACGTTCATTCAAAACGTGTGAGACCCATTTACCGAGTTTATTTTTTTTTATTTTTTGACTTCTCTCGGGAGAAGCGAGCTTATAGCGCCGAGTGGGCGCCCCGAGATGCCATCAAATAACTGTTGCAGTTCTTTTTGAACAGTTGCAGTTTGTAACGCTCCGGGAACACTCGCGTGGGAAGGGAGTTCCACAGCTTCCCCGCTCTGTAACGGAACGAGTTCTGATGCAGGGATGTTCACGCCGTCGGGAGATGAATCACAAACGGGTGCGATCCGTCGGATTGTCTTGTGGAGCGCATATAAGCCGAATTGCGTGGAACAATACCAAGAATCTCCGAAGAACAGCACCCATGATAATATCTGTAAAACAGACAGAGGTCGGCTACGCGCCTTCGATGTGGTAGCGACTGTAGTCCCGACGTCAGCGCCGAGTCCCCGATCAGGCGGATTGCTCGTCTCTGTATGCTGAGCTCCAAACATGAGAGCAATATTCGAGCGCGGGTCTAATTTGGGATTTTTATAGGAGACCAAGTTGGGCCGGAGTAAAATATTTCTTGGCTCTAAAAAGATAGCTCAGTTTTCCTGAGGCTGACCTGGCGATGCTCGACACGTGTTTATGCCATGATACATTCCCGCAGACCGCGACGCCGAGCAATTTCAAACTTTCCCCAGCCTCGATGGCCCGGCAATTCATCATCAGTTGTGGAACCGATGATCCACTTTTCTTTGTGAATGTTGTATATTGTGTCTTCGCTGCATTGAAGTCCACGAGATTGGCCCTTCCCCACTGCAGGACCCTATCTAGATCCTGATTCAGAGACTCAATCTGTCTACATCTCATATTGATCTTATCTATTGCTCGTAAACGTCTGTTGATTGTTTCTTGTCACACATATAATGGTTTTGCTAATTGCCGTTGAGTTTGAGTCTTGAGACGAGCAATTGCAAGAGTCCAATAACTCTTGCAATTGCTCGTCTTTGCATTTTTGTGGTCTACCAGAGCGCTCACTGTCTTTCACATTGAAATCACCACTTTGTTACAACTCGCTACACAACCCCCCTCAATTAGCAATCATCCTTACAACAAAGTGCCGCCTTTTTCCCACAGGCAATTAATATTCATATCGCATACGTTGCGATATTTATTCATTCGTACCCACCTTCCAAAGCAAAACGCAAAACGTATATCATTGCAATCAAACAATTGACCCGCTTCGCAAGGCCACTCGCTAAATGCATTCTGCCGCACATTCAAAAACCAAGCGAGCATTTGCTCGCGGACCTGCACGGTTTCATATTTCGAATGCATTTTTTGACAAGTGTCATACAAGTTATATAACACGGTCTGTGCCGTCAAAGGCTATTAGCGACGATTTAATTTAGCGCCGATCAAATGCTGAGATCTGCGAAAGGACAGACACAGCAACGAAACGCAAATCGATTGAACGATATGATTTGAACGTGGAGCAATGTACTGTAATTGGTTCCGTCATTGCCACTACAAATTGAATGAATGTTTAAGCCGATGCTTTGCACCTAAAGCGGGGCAATTAATTGGAAATTATTTTTGGGAAAGGTACCGGCTTCCGGAGGTGATGATGAGTGGGGCATTGGGGTTGAGCTTGTACCAGCATGGAGTAGGTTCTGCTGTCGTCCCTGAAACTATCTACATATCTTGATGGAGGGGTAGTCGCGGACCAAGTGCCTCCTGGGGCAGTTGAAGTACAGTTTTTGCTGATCTGCATGTGATTTTCGTTGATCCGTGCTGAATCCTTCGCAGAAGCTGATGGAGTGCGATGATCCACTGAACGAGCAGGGAGGTTGTAGGTACGGAGCGGGGGCTGGGGCCATGTGCACTGAGAGGCGTGGCCTCGGGTTCGAGTGGTCATTCTTTAGGGTCATTTGGGGGTGATCGACGGTAACTCTAGGCAGCTCAATGAACTCCAACGCCTCGATCCTGGTTTTTAGGAAGGCGTTGAGCTGCTGGTATGTGGGGCGATTCGTAGTGTTTTCTTGCGCTGTCTGCCAATCACGTCCCGTGCGTGGATCCAGGTGATGGGTGGTCAGGTAGACGAGTGTGTCGTCCCAGGTGCTTACGGGACGGTCGAGTGCATCCAGGGTCTCGAAAGCCTCATTGGTGGCATAGCGGAGTTGACGTATGCTTCTTTCCCTGTCCAAAGCAGGTACCTGGAGGAGAGCGCTCAAGGCAGAGTGGACCAGGGCACGAGTGTTGTCATAATGCTCTATCGGTTTGTACCAAGCCCGATTGTAGTTTTCCTCCACGACGGGGATGCTCTTGATGGTCCTAGCGTGAGGTCTGGGTGGTCCGTCAGTATTGGCTGGAATTGGTCCTGGAATGGCTTCCACTCCGAGTATCTGCCTAAAAATGTCGGTAGCTGCACTGGGGCAGCTTATAGGGGTGGGTGCGAGGTGTATTGATGACGTGGGGAATTATGCCGGAGGCCTTTGATGGTGCCGGGAAGACTAAAGCGAGGCCGTGATGGGTGTCGACGAACTTTGCGTGTTCGTCTAGGTAAATTTGCTCAGCCGAGTCGAAGAATTCTTCTGCGAATTAGCGGTGACCCAGTCTCTGGGGTTGCCAGCCGTATGACATCCTCGTACCGCTTCTCGATATCCTCCTTTTTCAGCCTGAGGTTCAGCTGGCGAGTCTCCACTGAGCCCAACGTTGGTGGCCCCCTTTTCTTTAGATTGAGGAACGCGCGAGACATCGGGTCTTTAGCCGCGAACTGAGCGGCGATGAGTTCCTCAATCTGGGACATTGTGACCACTTGAAGGTAGAACCGTTAGTGAACGTGTCGCGAGTCTTCGACGACGCAACCGAGGGTGTGACGTCTGAGTTGTGATGTGAGCTCAGGAACGTCCAAACGAAGGAGAACACGATGCGTCGTCAACAGCGCTGGTGTTTGGTGCTTTCACCACGGGCACTCGCACTTTCACTTTTTCACTTCCGGTTCGGAATGTAGCGATATCGCACAATGTAGCGATAACGATCCAGCTCGAAGGGCCAAATAATGTTGCGGCGCATCCGGGGAGGAGCAAGAGTCCGTGGTCCGGAACGTCCAAGTGCGGGGCAGGTTGTCCAGCGTGTGTCCAAGGAAGTTGTGGTTGTAGAGCGTCCGAGCAAGTCGAGAGCATTGAGTGGTGGCGTCCAGAAGCGAACCGTTGAGCCAAAAGGTGAGATTCTGACGCCGAGCAAGCGGGTGAATCCAAAGTAAAATTGCTGACGCTAAGTGAGCGGGTGAGTCCAAAGTAAAGTTGATGACGCCAAGCGAGCGGGTGAATCCAAAGTAAAGTTGATGACGCCAAGCGATCGGATGAGTCGAAAGTGAAGTTGATGACACCAAGTGAGCGGGTGAGTCCAAAGTAAAGTCGATGACGCCAAGCGATCGGATGAGTCGAAAGTGAAGTTGATGACACCAAGTGAGCGGGTGAGTCCAAAGTAAAGTCGATGACGCCAAGAGAGCGGGTGAGTCCAGAGTAACCTTGATGACGCCAAGCGAGCGGATGAGTCCAAAGTAAAGTTGATGACGCCAAGTGAGCGGATGAGTCCAAAGTAAAGTTGATGACCCCAAGCGAGCGCGTGAATCCAAAGTAAAGTTGATGACGCTAAGTGAGCGGGTGAGTCCAAAGTAAAGTTGATGACGCCAAGCGACCGGGTTATTCCAAAGTAAAGTTGATGACCCCAAGTGAGCGGGTGAATCCAAAGTAAAGTTGATGACGCCAAGTGAGCGGGTGAGTCCAAAGTAAAGTTGATGACGCCAAGCGAGGGGGTGAATCCAAAGTAAAGTTGATGACGTCAAGCGATCGGATGAGTCGAAAGTAAAGTTGATGACGCCAAGTGAGCGGGTGAATCCAAAGTAAAGTCGATGACGCCAAGTGAGCGGCTGAATCGAGAAGGGATGATCGAGGTTGGCATTTGCCCAGGAAAAACGGACCGTTTATTTAAATGATTTCAAATTGTAAAGTTGAAGTGGCGTCCCTTTTCTGTCACCGACGCGTTGTCAGCTGCCGGGTGACAGTTGGCGAGTGGCAGGCAGACGTGACCGTACTAGATTGCTCCAGTACATTTATTTGTGTATCCGCAACAGCAGCTTATATATATATATATATATATATATATATATATATATATATATATATATATATATATATATATATATATATATATATATATATATATATATATATATGTATAATATATGTATATAATTGTTTTGTCCGAACACACAAGAATTTTAGAATCTTCGAGCAACTCGTTTTACTGGCGCGAACTTTCTCTTTCCATTGTGCATTTATTGCGGATCTGTAGTTTTCACTAATCGGCATTTGAAGATTCCGGATCAGGGTCTTAAGTGTCTTTATTTTCGGGCTTTGTCGGTCAGTGAACAATAGAGTGTTTTGAGCCGGGATAGGAGGGAAGTTTTTTGTTTATACAGAGCGTCAATAGTTGAGTTTCTGTATTAGCTTTTAAGTCCCTCAAATCGATTTACTTTTGGAAAAGAGAGCTTCATTGATTTCTTAACAATGTCCTCCATTGCTAGGAGATAATGGTATATCTCTTCATTTTACAGTTTTCTCTTTATGGGTGGGACTATCTCGCTTGAACAGATATCATTTTTGATAAGACGATCAAAACGTGATCAGTGTGCTCTATGACAATTGAAGGATTACAGCTAATCACACTGATCCATCACAGTTTGTTCATTTGGAATATTGATGGTAGTATCTGGACCGCGATGGTCGCTATCTACTACAACTAATTGGAGATGGTTACGACTTGCAGTCCGCACATTCAACGTGCAAAGTGCTTACACGACTAGAAAGTGAGTGAAATAATACTATTGCGTGGAACAGGTAGTAGACATTTCAGAGTATCTATGAAAAACATCAAACATCTCATCAATTTCTTGGCTTATAGTTGATAATAGTTCAATCCTCAATGGAAAGAGTTGTTGTAGATTTCGCAGTCATCTCAATGCTGCCTGACAGAATATCAGGACCGTTTTAACTTGAACGGCACATCATGGACCAGATTCACTTCCGAATTCATAGCGCAGATAACAAATTCGCTGACCCGGAAGGATGGCATTTCCTCTATTCTTTTGATGAAATGTTCCTCTTCACTCCTTAACCCCGCTGATGTTCTTGAGATTAACGCTCTAATGTGTTCAAGGCCTGTCTGCGTAAAGGTTTTTGATATAAAGACTTTCTCTTTAGGTGGTCTCCGAAACAAATATTGCTTTATGGCTCATGCCCAATTTTTAATCCTCATCATATGTCTAATGAGATTACAACACTCGTTGGGTCAAAATGTCCTGATATGGATTCCAGTTTGAATAGTTTGATACTATTTATCGGAGGGTTTATTGCCCAAACACTCTAATGCAGAGACGGCAGTTGGTCATATGTATGTTACAGCCCCTATGCCAATTGAATCTTGCCATCGGTTAGTAATATTGCATATGGTATCCTCCATTTGTGTAGTTGCAAAGAAAACTGATGAAGCTAACATCTCACTTAGGAAATGAATACCCGAATCCTTAAACAATATAAGACGTGCGTCTGCTACCAAGTACCATAAACTTAACTTGTCGATTGTTAATGAATCAGCATTTACTTTTAAAATGCTGTAGTATTCTAAAGGTTCCATTCATTCCAGGTCGTAGTCCAGTATTTTCTCACCTGTCAGCTAGCCTAACGGGCATATCAACAATTAGATCGCGAAATCTTCAGGACCTCGTTGCTAGGGAGTTCGATAACTTACAGGACGTCCATAGCGCTGTATGGCAGCTAAGCATGTCTGCAAATACAGCTTTAGGACTTTGGCTTGACTGTGCCAGTTGTGGGTTCTTATCAGCAGTCACATTCAGTTTTATACTCCTCCATCAACGTAAGTTTTATTTAGATTATCGTCAATAACTGAATAAGCAATTAAATATGTTGTCTATGATTTTTTTTATAGAGACATTCAGCGGCAACGTGGGCTTGGCTATTTCCCAAGCAATGATACTTACAGGTATGGTGCAATATGGAGTTCGCCAAGTTGCTGAATCATTGCAACAAATGACCAGCGTTGAACGTGTCTTGCAGTATACCGATCTTGATCAAGAACCCGCAAATGAAAAGGATGCACCATCGCAATGGCCAGAAAAAGGAGAAATTCAATTTAAAAATATGTCCTTACGATATGATACACATAGTAAGGCGGTTTTGAAGCAACTTAATATTACAATAAGGTCAGGTTGGAAAGTAGGCATTGTGGGCCGTACCGGGGCAGGAAAATCCTCACTTATTGGTGCCCTATTCCGTTTGTCTAACATCGAAGGCGGAATATATATTGATGACATTGAAACGGGGACCATATCGCTAGAATCATTACGTTCAAAAATCTCTATCATACCCCAGGATCCTGTGTTATTCTCAGCATCGATCCGCTACAATTTAGATCCATTCAATCTTTATCCGGATGCAGATATTTGGCAAGCTTTGGAAGAAGTAAGTCGGCATATTTAATTTTTCATTACTAACATTTATTCATGTCGTCGTTTCGTTTTCAGGTCGAACTTAAACACGCCATAAGCGGCCTGGAATTTATGGTTACAGAACGTGGTAGCAACTTCAGTGTTGGCCAGCGACAACTTCTCTGTCTGGCTCGTGCTATTTTACGAAATAACAAAATTCTCGTTTTAGATGAAGCTACTGCCAATGTTGACCCACAGTAAT
Organism: Microdon myrmicae; assembly: GCA_963931805.1. Taxonomy (NCBI): domain Eukaryota; kingdom Metazoa; phylum Arthropoda; class Insecta; order Diptera; family Syrphidae; genus Microdon; species Microdon myrmicae. The sequence continues at coordinate 67,315,762 of OZ007500.1, read as the reverse complement.
TATTTGAATTCACATTATTTTGAATTGTATATTTTCACGATATATGTTTTCACAGAACGGATGCTCTTATTCAGCGGACAATACGTGTAAAGTTCAAACACTGTACTGTACTTACTGTGGCTCACAGACTTCATACTGTCATGGACTCTGATCGTATCCTAGTTATGGATGCTGGAATGGTCAAGGAATTCGACATTCCGTATATTTTGCTCAAGAATCCAAATGGTGCCCTTAAGCAAATGGTTGAAGCTGTCGGCAGCCATCATGATTCAGAGAATTTGAAAAAAATTGCACGCGATTCTTATAAAACTACTGCAGGCAACAAAAACTAGACACCAGCATTTACTAGTGTCTTATACAATCAGGGCGACATCCAAACGGATACTTAATCAAGTTACTTAAATAGTCGTTATTTATGGCTATCGCAAAAGCGATCATCGCCAATTGTTATTTAAACATAAACAAAAGCAACTTAATATTGTACTATTAACTGTCATTTTGATTTTCATATACAATTGTTAAGCAAAAAGTTTTAACGTTTGTATAACTTTTTATAAGTTATAGCGAATTTATACGAACACATTTATTATTATATACAATCTTTTATAAATATATATTTGTACCTAAACGTCGAGGAAATGTATTTCAAAGTTCGACAGAGTGTTTTGGCGGTTTTGTTTGGTCAAGTCCCTGCGGAATGATGTTGGAGTGTCCCGCCGAACACTGCTTATCATAGAAGAAAAATACACCAGCGGAGTGAACACAACAAAACACGGTAAATTCGTTTCTGTAGGTTTTTCTTTATTGTTTTCCTTTAATTATTTCCTTGCACAGCACTTAGATCTGGACACGCTCGTACTGGCGAAAGACACTCACACACTGCTTTCAAATGTTCAGTTAAATTATACCCGTTTCTAGGTGAACTAAGTCGCGATTCTTCGGTTTGGAATTGATGCGATGTGCCACTACGTTTCTTTCGCACCTCAAGAATACAAATTGAATCAATTCGGTATCCGGCCGCGTGCGCTTTCGTCCGACACTAAAAGTATTGTCAATTTCTCGTATTGTATTGTGTCGTACTCGCGATAGATTCTCTTTAGTGTGTATTTCCCGATTTATTTTAAATCCGTTGCACGGCGCGGACCGACCTCCTAATTGGGTTCTCTAACGATTCTCGACCTCCTCTGTGGGGTTCTCTCTATGTCGACTCCTCGGATGCTCGATATAGACTAACTGTCTGCCCAAAAAGATCTCCAGATTCAAAACTGGTATCTGTATTCGTACAGGAGAAATGTCCCTATTCGATCTGCCAACAGAATTCCCAAAATCTCTGTTAACAGCATGCTATTTTATCCCAGGGATAATTTCCTATTTTCCTGAAAGGAGAAACTCGCTCATCATGATACATCATTATCACCCTCGGTGGTGGTGATACAATTTCATTTCGACGGCCGTCGATAGAGTGCCGCCTCTATTTGCATAAGGCATCTGGCGCACAGGCCGGAGGGTATCCTGCAATTTGTATGGACGTAAAGTCCGTGAGTTGTTTAACTTCTGTAGTTAATATCAACAATCCATTAGATCTTTCTAATGGTGTGAAAATATGGTAAGGACCGTGGAACTGAAGTAGTTCCTTTTGTTATTTTTACCCTCGTACAAATTCACGTCCTATATCGTTGAGATGTTTACGTTTCCCAGGAATCGGGTAGTGGATGACCGACATACATTATTGTAGTAGGTTGCCGCTGCCTTTTGTTTGCTCGACGGATTTGGGTGGTCCTTGTGGTAGACTACCCGCACGTGCACCGTTGATCGGCTCATAATCTGGCGTGCACTTCCTTGCATAGATGTTTGGATTTGCCGAGTCAATGGAATGTTCCTGGGCGCAGGCAGAATGAATGTTTCTTTCTTGTTTCAGGTATGATGACTTACGAATGTTGAGCTTGGCATTAAAAACTTTGGGATGTTCGGTTCCTTGCTTTTTGGTGTCGGCTCAACGTTGGCTACATGTTGTTGGCCCCTAGTAGGGCTTGGGGGCACGTGTCTGAGGGCGCGTGTAACGTTTTCAGGTAGGTATGTTCCTTGAAGGGTAGGAACCTTACCTGTGCGGAATTGTGCGTCCGTAGAATGCTACAGTGTCAAAAAGAAGGAGTGGAGGGAGGCCGATAAGGATAGTGTGGGCAGGGTTAGTTCGAATGTTCTCTAACTACTTGGATGGAGGGATGACGGAAGGGAAATCTTACAAAACCCGTAGGTGTTGGGTGCGGTAGTTAACGCAGATTACGTCTTTGGTGTCTGCGCTGTAGTCGGTGTGTGTGTGTGCTTTTTTGGTTTCGGTAGGAAGGTGGAAATCTTTAAAAGATACCTTTGGACCGATCCAGAGGCATGCCGATTTTTACCAAATAAAACTACCTCCCGCCAGGCACATATTCCCTTTGATCCCCGCGGAACTTTCTTTTAGATATTCCATCGCGAAGCGGGACAGAGTTTACCCATTACTCCGCTCGTCGCGTCGCAACTGCTGCATCATGTCACATCGAAAACCATTTCCTACGGACCATGTTTGTTTGGAACTTAGCATGTATTCTATTACTCTTACCGGAGTAACTGTACGTCTCATATGTCTCTCCAAAATCGTTCGTGCGGTCTCGAATCTCACGAAGTCTGTGAGTACCTATTCCGTATTTTCACTACAAGCAGTATGGGTGATTGACCTGTGCAAGTACGAGGGTTTCCGATCTCAACGTGACGATTGCAGCACTCGTCAATAAAAGCTAGTGGTTGTAGTTGTGCATCTTTTGACAGTTACTCACCAAAATTGCAGCCATTTTGGACGCGTAGTTTTTATTTGACAGTCGTTTGAGTGAGTCGATGTGAGTGTGTGGGGAGTTTAAGTATGGGTGCACCGACGTACGGCACGGATTCACTTAACACCCACTGATATGTTCTTTTATCGACGTGTCCAAAGTAAAACTCCACTGCGTGTCACTGAAACTGTTCTCCAACGGAAAGGAAAAATAAAACACTCTGATTTTCTTTTCATTCACTAGTGTATGTATTTATCGATTAATTTCCCTTTTTGGTAACTCCTCTTCCGCGTTTTATGGGTGGTTAGTTCTGTCAGCAAAGCGAGATTCGTTTTTCTGCTAGATATTTTGTTACAATTTTTTATTATTGTCACAACCGATTTGCGCTTTAATCACTTTAAAGCAAATGGAAAATTCAGCGCAGAATGGCGCGGCGAACAATAACAGACGGAAGACACTACACAGACTGCTCAGAAGAGATGTATTGACACGCGATTTGGACACATAACTCATTGAATTCTCGCGACTCCGACAACGCAACGACCTCGATCAGTCTGCTCGGCTGGTAGAATTTGACATCTGACTCCTTGGGCGAATAAAATCTGACTCACTGGTGCTGGGCGACATTGACCTAGCTTCGGGGATTGCGATGAGTTTCCACGCACATCATCGCAGGGGAAACAATCTTTCCTTCGCCCCAATGACCAAAGAAAACGATTTGCATCTCATTGGAAGGTTCTCATGAACAATCTCCAGAACACTTGGATGTCTTTACCTTGGAAGGCAAGACAATGACATGCCTTGGGCGAAGGGAAGAAAAAAAAAGGAAAAACATATATGCCACAGGTCAAACATGTTGATCGATGTATAGACCGGGCATATTTCCGCCGTCCGATAGAGATAGGTTTCATGATTGACGTTAAGTCAATAGAGCCTTTGCCGACTATGGCTAGGCACAGGGTAGAAGGGATTGTGTTTACATAAAAAGTAACGAGGGACATGGTTGTGAGGGCAATGTTTTGTTTATCCCATTGCCGACGCGTATAGCGTCATTTGATAGTTCCTTGCATGGAGCATATCGTCGGTCGCTGGGTCGAGTGCATGTTTACTCAAAACAACACTCGATCGATAGTAGGTAGGTAGCTATGGCTACTCTGGGATTTGTCTAACTAAAGATTGACCGGTGACAAGGGTGAACATGTCATGCAGCGTGTGAGGAAATGTTCCTCGTCTCTGCATATTGACATGTTCCATGTTTATGCCGGTTATCTGAAAGGACAACCAAATTGCATTTCAGGTCATATACGCATCAATTATAATGTAGGCAGATTGCCGACTTCCCATCGGCCGATTTGTCGGATGTGTTGTTTGTGTTAAAACAACACTAGAAATTCCTATAGGCGGCCAGCAATGGTTGCGCTGTAGGTTGTTGATTATACAATCGACCGATGGTTCAGCGGTGATGGGAATAAACATGTCATGCACATGTAAGAGGAAATGCTTCTTCGCATCGAGCATTGGCCTGTGCATGAATCGATGCTGGTTACCTGATGAGGTAGCCGAATTAGCTTTCGGGGTTTATGATGCGTTGGATGCTGGTGAAAGCCCGATGTCATAGCAAGATGGTAATCTTGTCATGAACCTACATTTCACGAACGCTTAAATAGGTGCAGGAACTTGCAATTGGTTGGGTAAAGCGATGAATGGTTCTTCGGGCGCCATGAAGAACCCCACAAGTGTTTTTGTGAAAATGGACAAAATTGAATATCGAGCTGTCATCAAATTTTTGTTTTTGAAAGGCAACACGCCTACGCAAATCAAAGATGAGTTGGACTCTGTGTATGGGGGCCCTGCACCATCATTTACCACAGTGAAATTTATGGCAGTTGAATTTAAACGTGGCCGTAAGAGCTTGGGAGACGATGAACGTTCGGGACGTCCAAAAACTGCAACAACTGACGATAACATCACTAAAGTTCACCAAATGGTGCTAGACGACCGCCGAATTAAAGTGAGAGAGATAGCAGAGGCTATGAAAATGTCAAAAGAACGTGTTTGTCATATATTAAATCAAGATTTAGACATGAGAAAGCTATCCGCGCGTTGGGTGCCGCGTTTGCTCACGTTAGACCAAAAACGTGTTCGAATGACCATTTCCAAGGCTCTGTTGGCGCAGTTTAGGCGCAATAATTCCGGATTTTGGCGCCGATTAATTACGGGAACTTGGATACACCATTATACGCCCGAAACAAAAATACAGTCAAAACACTGGGCTGCAAAGGGGGAATCGGCTCCAAAAAAAGCAAAAACTGTTTTTTTTCCGGCTGGGAAAGTGTTGGGGGCTGTTGTTTTTTTGGGATGGTCATAGAGTTATTTTAAATGATTATCTTCAAAAAGGGAAAACCATTACAGAAGCATATTACGCATCATTACTTGACCAACCGAAGGCAGAAATTGCGGAATAAGAGCCACATTTGCAGAAAAAGAAAATCCTGTTTCACCGAGAGAACGCGCCGTCTTACGCCTCAGCGGTTGCCATGGCGAAAATCCACGAATTACGGTTTGAGCTGCTTGACCATCCACCTTACTCACCAGATCTAGCCCCAAGCGACTTATTTTTGTTCCCTAATCTAACAATTGCGCTCGGAGGTCAGAGATTTTCTTTAAATGAGGAGGCAATCACCTTCGTGAACAGTTGTTTTGCAGAGAAAAACGCCGAGTACTATTTGAACCGGTTAGAAAGATGGGAGCATCGCTGGGAGAAGTGTGTAGAGTTACAAGGAGACTAAGTAGAAAAATAAAAATAAATTTTAAGAAAACATGTCTTGTATCTTTGTTAGGTCGGAAACTTTTCAGGCCACCCTTGTATTGCCGAAAGCATCCATGTCCTGATATTAGCTGAGTCAGGTGGTAATTCAGCTCGCCATGTTTTCTTTTCAACCATGTTTCTACATCAGGTATCATGGTGTGGGTCCATCTTCCTTTGGTGGAAGAATCCCACCTTCGTTGCCATTCTCTTAGGCTTGAGAGCTCTAATTGTGTCCGCATTCTCCAACGATTCTCTTGGGAGACTATAGCGTTTGCGACGATAGTGAAGAGCGTGTGATTCGAACCGACGCTATTACGGTAAGAATCACGAAAAGATATAATCAAAGCTCAACGCACCAGGCCGCTGCCGCGTGTACGAATTCGATTTCTAAACTCAAGTACACTCAACTGATGTGGAATTGTTATGTTATCGCTATGGTATACGGCTCTGATGCCTTGCCTATTCGAATTTCCTTTCGGTGTGCTTCACTATTTGCTTGTATAGTGTGTGTGCATCTGTTAGAAACGCCACAAGACCTCATGCAATGCAGCGTGTTCTTTTGCTGCAATGTCGTGGTGTGCTCCCGGTCAAAACATTTATGGCATCTTCGGATACCGTTCTGAATGCCCAGCATACTCTTAGTGATGCCAGCCTATGTGCTGAGTTCACTCCCCTCATGTACGACTTATACTGTGCGACTCCTGCCCATATGTTAGCTGCATAAATTATATCGGAGATGTTGACACTGGTTATGAGCTTCCTTATGTGGGGCCGCGGTCTTCCAACATTGGGTAGCGGTCTCGCCAAAACTTTGCATAATCTGGCCGTTTTTTCACTCGTTTTCCTCAGGTGTTCCTGTTGTCGAGTATAACACCAATATATTTAATATAGGGACTGGATCTGATTATTTGCCCTTCTATTTCCAAATCAAGGTGTTCCACTTTCTTGCGGCTGCTTATTAAAACTGCCTCCGTCTTATGTCCAGCTAGTTTCAGCCCGGCCATATCTAGCCAGCATTTAATGCTCTGGATTGCTTGGGAGCAAATATTCTCCATGTCATCTGGATGTTTAGCTACGGTTGCTATCGTCAAATCAGCTTCGTACCCAATGATCCTAACTCCTGGTACATTGACCCTGAGCACACCATCATAGATGATATTCCATAACAGCGGACCTAATACAGACCCTTGGGGTACACCCGCTGTTATTTTATATTCCTGTGATCGCTCATCTGCGTCATAGAGCAGTTTTCTAGCCGAGAGATAGTTTTCTAGTACCAAGTAGGGTGATACTTGCAGTTCGCCCAACGCTTCTAGAATCCGATTCCAGTTCACCCAGTTAAATGCATTTTTAACATCTAGTGTCACCACGGCGCAACATTTTTTCGTACCTCTAAGCCATCGTGCTCCAACTACCGCATTGCGAGCGATGTCGCACACCACAGATAGCGCCTTACCGGTTGATCTACCTTTCCGGAACCCATACTACCCCTTGTTACGTACGTCGGCCACCACCATCATTTGATAATTTGTATTTAATACAATTTTGTTTTAACATAGTATGATGGTAAGGTGGTGGAAGAATTGCACGATCCTGAAGTGAGTTTCTGAACCCACCCTGATTCGGGTGTGGATCGTGCAGTTCTTCGAGTTCGAATTTGTTTTTCGAAGTGGACGTGAATGGAGAGCGAGAGAGATGGAGGGTTAACCTTTTTTCAAAGATACGGTTCGGAATTCCGTTGTTGACGTTTGACAACGGAGAAGAAAAAAGAACGTTTTTTTTGGACGGTTGATTTTCCGTTGAGTAGTTGAGCAGCTATAAAGGAGGAACATAGAAAGAGCCCCTTTTTTCCCTTTTGTCCCCTTTTTTTTTGGTAACAAGTAAAAATTAAAAGCATTGATGTAAAAATTGAAGTTTGAAAATTAAACGTGAATTCAAGAAAAAATTGTGGTTTCCGTTTGCACCGTGAATTTGTGTGGCCTCTGTCGTTGCTTTCCGGACGCAATAAGCACGCATTCAGTTAACAGCGGTTGTTCAACGAATGAAGAATAGCTAAGCAGTGCTGAATCACTAAAACATCCAGAGGAGCCGACACTGGATAGTTTACGAGCTACTTGTTGCTGGAATCAGGGCGGCAATCATCGATTCAAGTGGGACACCACAGACAGGATTGTGTCTGGGCTGCTGCACTGACCTGGGCCGAGCACAACAAGGTTCATCGGCGGGTCACCCCGAGGGAGGAACCAGGTAACCACTACAACTTATTGTTAATTATAGGAATTTTCGTGGTTGTACACACGACAAACTGGCGCTGCGGACAGGATTCGAGGAAGCCGGAGTTTTAAAACTCGTAAGCGCTTGAAAAACCCGAATTCAGAAGGAACCTGGAAAATTGGATAACATAACAACAACACTAATATACTGCAATGTCGCCACATCTGTAATAAAGCGCTGGCATTACACAATCATATGAAACATTTGCCACACTTATCTATATTTATTAAAACATCATTTGTGCAACTCTTGAATATCGAAGACCGTAGTCTCCATATGTATAATAATTCATTGAAGCACATTTATATACAACCGTACTTTTATGCGGCCTTCATCGCCGCTTACAACCATCTGATGGAACACCGGGAACAACATTTATTTGTACATCGACACGCATCCAAGACACATCTTTGAGAATATATTGAGGAAGGTGCATCAGATACAACATTGGTGCCACATCTAACGTATATACAACATAAAGCATTTTTTTTTTTTTTGCTTCTCTTCTTGTTTCTACTTTTGTTTAAGATTTTGTTTGGTTTTTGATTGTTAATCTAATTTTGTAACTTGGTCACTACTGCTATTTATTTACTTTGTTTGTTTATTTTTAGTGTTAAGTGCGGATTTTGTTTCTCAGTAGTGATGTTTTGATATTAGTTTTAAGTTAGTGTGGCTAATTTGAATATTGCTTATTAACGTAGGTTTATCCTTGAGAAATTTTTTGGAATTGTGATTCTGTTTTTCTTCCTTTACAGCTGCGCGTTAGAATTTTTTCCTTCTCCTTTCTTTCCGTTCTCTGTCTCTCTCTCTCTCTCTTTTCGGTGAGCGTGGTTGCTGCTTGTGTTGTACCGTTTTTCGTTCGTTCGTTGGAGGGAACGTGTTGATTGATATCTCTCTTTGTGTTGGCGTGTGTATTGTGGTGTTCGCGTCCCTTCCATTGGTTGGGTCGGTCGCGTTCGGGGTGGTTGTCTTGTTGAGGACGTTATAATTATTGTTGTTGTTGGAGGCTATATTTCTTGTTGGAGCTCGGGGGTGGACTGTGTTTTTCCCATCACTAGGTTGTTGTTTTTTTTTCGGTTTTGCTGTTGGCCATAGGTCTTGTCGGGGTTCCGGGTTTAGTAGCGAGAGATTTTGTAGTTTAATAGACGGCCTACAAATGCAGACAAGGCAGCGTCAAAGAGATGTCCGAGAGGGCACCCCTGCCCGGGCACGACCCGAGGCATTTCCCGAGCCGCCGGTTGACGAGGTGGATCCGGAGGCGTTCCATGATTCGAGGGACGAATTTGTGGACGACCGATCGCCAACACGCCCCCCTCCCACCGTCGGTAAACAGCCTGTCGGGAGCATGGAGGACACGCCGATGCCCTCGTACTTTAAACTGGGCCCACAACCATGTCCTGTACGGACCATGCTGGGCACAGATAGGGTTTTCGATCTTGTGTCGAAGGCGGTCCCCATGTTTTCGGGACAGGAAGGACCGGATACGGCCGAGAGACTCTCTTCGTTTCTCAAGGGCTGTAGAAGGACCTTGGATGGGCTGGAGGTGGAGGAGGAACATACCTTCCTCCGGTGGTTGCCCTCTAGGCTGAGCGGCGAGGCCTATCGGATGTTCGAGGAGAGACCACCCACGACATTCCTTGAAGCGGAACAGCGTCTTAGAGAGGCCTACGAACCCCGGGTGTCGTATGAGGAGTTGTGTGCGCAACTTTCCAAAATGCGACAACTTCCTCCCGAGGGTGCCACAGGCTTCGTTTCCCGAGTGAAGCGGGCCGTGGTACGGTGCGAGGAGGCAGCTGAGCGCTTTTATGGTCGCCAGGGTAGGTCCGTCTTCGCCAGCCAGCTTGAGGGCATGGCCAAACCGGTGTTGGTAAGGGGTCTGAGGGAGGAAGGACTAAAGCACTTCCTCCTCACGTTGGGTAATGTCCCTTTTCGTAGCCTGGTGGACCACCTAACCGGATTTGAGCGAGCTCGAAGGGAAATGCTGAGGCAGGACGACCTGTTTGTGGATGCGCGGCCGACAGTGTCAGAAACATTAGAGTTAGAACCGGGAAGTTGCTCGACCCTTTTGGAAAGTTCATCCTCCACTTCTAGGGATTACACCGCGGCGCCGGCGCCGGTTTTATCGAACTTAAATCCCCGGGCGGTATCATTCGTGTTGCCGACCGAAGAGCCTGATAGTCGTCGACGGGGGGAGGATAGTTTCGTTCGGGAGCGGTCGTACGGGCCTCTCAATTATCGACGGGATGCTGGTGCCTATGCTCCGGCCTCCTCTGGCGAGGGAGCGTGGTCAAATACCATGCCGAGCCAGAGTGGAGAGTCGCAGAGCTTGGCTCAGGGGACGTATGTGCCACAGGATCGATCGGGTCGGGACAATCCGTTCCGGGATTCGGTTGATCGATCGGCTCGCCCCCTGGAATCCCAGACAACATGCAGTTTCTGCAAAGTGAGAGGACACGTGTACGACGAGTGCCTGAGGAGAAGGAACACTCCCTTCTGTCGCGAGTGCTGGCGGTATGGCCACGACATAGTGGACTGCCCGGATCGTCCGACGAGGACGCGCGGTCCCCAGACCACATACAGGGGTAGAGGTCAGCAGGGCGGATTCGCACGGCAGGAACCGCCTTATCAGCGACCGCAGTTTCAAAGGAGAGCCCTGCCGGAGCCGCAGCCCCCGTCTACGGGCGGCGGACCGGCGACATCAGGCCCAAGAGTATTCAGCGTCCGGTGCTGTTGCGAGTTTTGTGGCCGACAAGGTCATAGCTTGCGCGGGTGCGAATACAGGCAAAGGTGGGAAAAACAACAGAATTCCCAGGGTTCTCCCCATAAGCGGCACGCCGGAACAGCACCTGTTGCGAGCCGAGAGCAAGACACCCGTGTGGGGACTGGGGCAAGCGCGAGAAATAGGCGCAGAGGGCGTCGGAGGCAGCGTCGGCGAAATCGAGGCGCCGGTAATGGTGGCGCGGAGAGTGAGGATTCCCGGAAGGTGGATGGAGATGATGGGCGACGATCGTCCGTGTCGAGCGGTGGCGGTAGGCGACCTGACTCCATGGATTCGAAATCCTCAAGAGCGGATGCGAGACATGACGCCGCATCAGGCAGGGCGGGGAGCCGGGAATGGCAGCCCCGGCGCATTGGGCCCAAAGTGGGCAGAAAGAATAGCTCCAGTTCCGCTAGTTCGGAGTCCAGTGGGACTCCCGAGCGGAATATTCCTGAACGGGGGAGCAGCACATTGTGCGAGTTTTGCGGTCGACACACTCACAAGGCGGCAGAGTGTCGACATAAAGCAAAATGGGAGAGTTCGGGAAACTCCCCAAGGTCGGGTCGGCAAGATCCTACCCGACCGCACTAAAAACGAAACCCAGCTCCAGCTGTTCTCAGTTTTCGCCGACTCGAGTCCCGATTGTCGCTCTCCCTCTAGACATTGGCCGTAGGAACCCTACGCGCCTAATCGTGGACACCGGCGCTGAGATCAGCCTGTTGAAGCTGAAGGCACTCCACCCTAGATATGGCATGGATGTGGATAAATCTACAACGCTCCAAGCGCTGTTCGTCAAAGGCAAGTCGAGGGGATGCTGCACTGGGAATTTCAAGTTGCACCATGAGATTCCCTGCAGTTTCCAAATAGTAGACTCCTTGCCGGGTTTGGAGGAAGACGGATTGTTGGGGTACGACTTCCTGTCTCGGAATTGTAAGGTAGACGGGCCGGGTGATTGTTTGGTTTTTCCCCGAACGACCGTAAATCCCGTGCCATTCTCCATTCAATTTGTCAACTATGGGACGGGAAGGGTTGAACATGTGGCAGCCAAACGGGGAGACGTGCCAAAGGGACCTGTTAAGGTCGATACTGCGGCAGGTACTCGCCCGGAGACCCTACCCATACAGGGGAGGGCTGCGAAAAGCTGTTCGACCACGTGCTACCCAAAGGTTCATCTGGATGAACCCCGAACAGCGGACATTGATAACATAGTTATAGACAACACCCTTTATAAAAAACAAATAAGGAAAGGATGAGCCTTCCTGTAACTTGGAGCCCCTGATCCTACCTGGCCAGACTCTGGTTACCCTCCGGAATCTTCGTCCTTGTGACCTTCGTCGAGGGATACCAACTTGAGAGTCTGACGAAAAGTCTTTAAGGCCAGGCCTAATGCTGCAGGCGCAGTCCCACCGCAGACTGCAGAGGCAAACCCCAGTGCTGGGGGTTGGATCGCAAATATGCAAGTGCGAAAGCGCACTATAATGTCGGGTGATGGTAGGTTTTGCCGCCGAAACGGGACAAACCCCCGATCTACCAACCCATGGACCGGGGCAAGTACCGAGTCCAAAAACAGGAGAATTAAAGTAAATATATAGGAGAGGGACGCTTTCGCCGGCCGGGTGACATTTCGGAGGTTGAACGAGAGGGGATCGCCTCGCCTTAGCGAGGGGGTCCTAACCGGATCGTGTGGGCGGTCGAGCTTTCGGTCGGACCGTCGTTTCAGTGTCGGGCCCGCCGCGATAGATGGGAATCTGTGTAGTTAGTGTTCCCCTATTAAATGTTATTTATTTATTTATTTATTGTTACTAACCCTAGTATATAGGTAGCCTATAATCCCTACTAACATTAGCACTTAAGCATGTAGACTAATTTATTTATTTATTTATTTATTTATTTATTTATTTATTTATTGATTGTTCTGCTGTTTGTTTGTTTGCTCTCCGCCGTCCACTCTCCGGCGTGACATTCCTCTCCTAAGAATGCCACGCGGTCTTGTGGAGGGGGGAGGTGTATTACGTACGTCGGCCACCACCATCATTTAATAATTTGCATTTAATACAATTTTGTTTTAACATAGTATGATGGTAAGGTGGTGGAAGAATTGCACGATCCTGAAGTGAGTTTCTGAACCCACCCTGATTCGGGTGTGGATCGTGCAGTTCTTCGAGTTCGAATTTGTTTTTCGAAGTGGACGTGAATGGAGAGCGAGAGAGATGGAGGGTTAACCTTTTTTCAAAGATACGGTTCGGAATTCCGTTGTTGACGTTTGACAACGGAGAAGAAAAAAGAACGTTTTTTTTGGACGGTTGATTTTCCGTTGAGTAGTTGAGCAGCTATAAAGGAGGAACATAGAAAGAGCCCCTTTTTTCCCTTTTGTCCCCTTTTTTTTTGGTAACAAGTAAAAATTAAAAGCATTGATGTAAAAATTGAAGTTTGAAAATTAAACGTGAATTCAAGAAAAAATTGTGGTTTCCGTTTGCACCGTGAATTTGTGTGGCCTCTGTCGTTGCTTTCCGGACGCAATAAGCACGCATTCAGTTAACAGCGGTTGTTCGACGAATGAAGAATAGCTAAGCAGTGCTGAATCACTAAAACATCCAGAGGAGCCGACACTGGATAGTTTACGAGCTACTTGTTGCTGGAATCAGGGCGGCAATCATCGATTCAAGTGGGACACCACAGACAGGATTGTGTCTGGGCTGCTGCACTGACCTGGGCCGAGCACAACAAGGTTCATCGGCGGGTCACCCCGAGGGAGGAACCAGGTAACCCCTACAACTTATTGTTAATTATAGGAATTTTCGTGGTTGTACACACGACACCCTCAGAGAGCCCCGATATCCCCTCAATGAATTGTTCCAGGCGAGTGGCAATTACTCGCTCAAGTAGTATTCCTGTTGTGTCCAGCATGCAGAATGGGCGATACGACGACGGCGCCTCTGGATTCGTGACTCCTTTTGGAATAAGCACAAGCCGCTGTTTTTTCCAACGTTTGGGAAATTGGCCTGTTTGAAGGCAGGTTGTGAAGAGACTGCTGAAGACTTCCGCCTTTGTTGTTAAAGCAGTCTTCACTACAGCGTTAGAGATACCATCCAGTCCCGGGGTCTTGTTTTTTTTTTGACAACCCTTGCAGCCAAGAGCAACTCTTCGGTGGTCACGGGATGTATCTCTCCTTCATTGATACTCCACGCCTCTTGCACTCTCAACACCTCATCACACAGCAACGATTCTGCCCATGTCACTTTTACCTTTTTGCATTTTACTACTGTTGTTGTGTAGTTTTTTCATGACTATCCTGTAGGCGCTGCCTCATCGGTTGTTATTTAATTCATCCCTTTTTGTTTTAGTTTACAGACAGGAGCATCATAAGACATGATCGTGGGTATGATTGCTTAAGTAACAATCATGTTCATGCCCAAATCCCATAATCGGTTGCTGGCCGATAAAAGAGAATTGGTTGCAACTGTTGCGAACCTAAGGATATGGGGGCAATATTTAATTACCAAATCGTAGGAAAACTATCGGCTGCAGCTGGGTCAACAAGTACGCTGGTCGGCGTGTCTTCTTGGACCAACGGATTGTTGTTTGAACGATCGACCGATGGTTCAGCAGATAAGGCAAGGGTTAGAAAATGCTTTTTAGCAATGTGCATTGACATGTTCGGGGATTAATGTCGGTTACATGATGGGGTGACCGAATTAGATTTAAGGAACATGATGCGTTGGATGCAAGCATGCCCCGGTTTGAAACTTTGATGCCACGGCAAGATGGTAATCCTGCCGTGGGCTTATGTTTTCAGGTGGAAGGTGATGCAGGGTACCTTAAGCTGCTCATTTGCAGGTAAGTGGGAGACAGGTTAATTTAATGGGAATGGGTGGTTCTTTGGGAATGCCTTAAAGAACCCCCACACCACTCCACCCAGTGACGTAGTCACAAAACAGGTATAGAAGGGTGAGAGGGGGGTTGTTGCCTCTGGTCGCGCGTACGGGCGCGAGTGCGGGGAGGTTGTGCCGGCTGGGGGGTAGTTGCGTCTGGTAATGGGGGCTGTTCTGGAGCAGAAGCTTCCAGAAAGCAGGGTTTAAGTCTCTCGATGCTGACCGTGGATCGCTTGGCTCTAATATCGATCTCGAAGACGCGGTCGTTGATGCGGCGGGAGACTTTGAATGGGCCATCATAAGGGGGTCTAGGGGTTTTTTGACCTTATCCACCCTGACAAAGACGTGCGTGCAGCTGTACAGTTCAGGGTGGACGAAAAGTTTATTGGAGCCGTGCCTGGCTACTGGGGTTTCTCTAACCTTACGTAGCAGATCACGGAGATATCCCACTTCATGGAGTTGGTCACGCGGTGTTTCGCCATCCAGGAAAAGTTCTCCTGGAATAAGGAGGTTGGTACCGTATGTGAGCTCTACTGCCGAAGCTCCTAGGTCCTCTTTAATGCTTGTCCTCAGGCCGAGAAGGACAGTGGGACGGGCGTCGAACCATTGGGTGTCGTTGTGACACATGAGTGAGGCCTTGAGGGATCTGTGCCACCGCTCTATCATCCCGTTGGATTCGGGATGGTAGGCGGTGGTACGACTTCTTTGGCAGCCAAGGAGATTTGTTAGCTGCCTGAATATCGTTGCCTCGAATTTTGGGCCTCGGTTCGAGGTTAATGTAGCTGGCACACCGAAACGTGTGACCCAAGTTGAGTAAAAGGCCTTGGCGACTGATTCGGGAGTAACTGCCCGGAGAGGTGTCGCCACTGGCCATCGCGTGTAGTGATCCATCATAGTGAGGATATAGGAGAAACCTCTTGATGGAGTAAGCGGCCCCACTATGTCTATATGGACATGGGCGAAGCGTGCCATGGGAAGCTTAAATTGTGCTGGCTCCAGTACATTATGTCGCGCTATTTTGCAGCGTTGGCACTGGAGACAAGCACGGGCCCATCCGGCGAGATCTTTGCTCATCCGGGGCCAAACAAATTTGCGACGGACATCAGCGGCTGTCGCACGGCCGCTGGGGTGGGCTGGGTTGTGGTAAACTTGGAACACGCCATTACGAAGTTTCTCAGGGATGTAAGGTCTAGCGGTTCCAGTGGAAACATCACACCAGATTTCGCCCAAAGGGTCGCGAAGACTAATTTTCTTAAGCTCGAGTGCCGTATCGGCAGTTAGGAGGGACTTGAGCTGGTCGTCCTCCTGTTGAGCTAGGGCAAGGTCAGCGTTGTTTAAGGCGGTACACAAGTGAATCGTATCGATTCGTGAAAGGGCGTCCGCCGTGACGTTCTACTTACCGGAGATGTGCTTGATCTCCGTAGTGTATTGCCCCATGAGGTCTAATTGACGCTCTTGTCGGGGGGAAACATTTCCCGACTTCTTCCGGAACACGTAGACGAGCGGCTTGTGGTCTGTTAAAATGGAGAGTGAGCGACCTTCTATCATATGACGGAAGTATTTGACAGCGTTGTAGGTCGCAAGTAATTCGCGATCATAGGCGCTGTAACGTCGCTCTGTGGTACTCAGCTTCCTTGAAAAGAAACCGAGTGGTTCCGGGCGGCCTTCAATGTCCTGTTCAAGGACGGCTCCGATTGCGGTATCTGATGCGTCGCATTGGATGGCCAGTGCCGCTCCCTCGAGGGGGTATCGGAGTAGGGTGGCATTTGCCAATTGGTCTTTGGACAGTTGGAATGGTCGATCAGAGGCTTCTGTCCAAGTGATAGGGCGCTTGTCATTGCGCTTAGCGCCTTTTAGGAATTCATTTAGAGGAGCTTGTACCTGGGCAGCGTTCTTCAGGGTCGGACAATAGAAGTTGAGCATGCCCAGGAATCGACGAAGCTCACTTACGTTGGTGGGACGAGGATACTTCACGAGGGCCTCCGCACGGTCTGGCAGTGGGCGTATGCCCTGGTTGTCAACGACGTATCCTAGATAAGTGATTTGCTCTTTGGCGTATTGACACTTATTATTCGCGGAGGCGCTCTAGGACCTGACGTAAGTGGCGTTTATGTTCGGCGTGGTCTCGGGAAGCAATGCGAATGTCATCAAGGTATGCGTGGCAGCAATTGAGACCACATAGTGCCGAGTCGATATAACTTGGAATGTCTGTGCGGCATTCCTGAGGCCGAAAGTCATCACTTTGAACTCGAAGAGTCCGAAGGGTGTGATGAACGCGGTCTTCTGGAGCCACCGGAATTTGGTGGTAAGCCCTGGTGAGGTCCAGGGTGGTGAAGACCTTGCAACCTCGTAGTTTATACGAAAAATCGTAAAGGTGTGCAATGGGGTATCTGTCTGGGACTGTTGCTGCATTCAACAGTCTATAATCACCGCATGGGCGCCACTCACCAGAACGTTTCTTCACTAAGTGGAGTGGGCTTGCCCAGGGGCTGTCCGACGGTTGACAGATACCAAGGGCGATCATATGATCGAATTCTGCGCGTGCCGCTTGTAGTTTCTCGGGAGCCAGCCGGCGTGGGCGCTGGCTCACCGGGGGACCTCGTGTCTCTATGTGGTGAAACACGGTTGCTTTATGACGGCGCTGGACACAGATGCTAGTGCACATGGAATAGGAGGTGTACTCTCACAGATCATCGATGGTTAGGAAAAAGTAATTGGGTACTACAGCAGAGTTCTTGGTAAGCCGGAAAGGAACTATTGCGTTACAAGGCGAGAACTCTTGGCAGTCGTCGAATGTGTGAAACATTTTCACAAACACCTGTATGGATAGCACCTCCTTCTGAGGACAGATGATGCAGCACTCAGATGGTTACTCCAGTTTAAAAATCCGGAAGGTCAGATTGCGCGATGGGGAGAAAGGTTGCAGAATTATGATTGTGAAATACCGCATCGGAAAGGTGGACAACATGGAAATGCCGATGCACTATCTCGACGCCCACGTGCATTGGAGTGTAAGCATTGCTCTACGGCTGAGAGATGCGAAGGTATAGTCGACATCCGATTAGCAACCGGATGGTGAATGGGAAGCCAGCGCTTTAAGGAAAAGTCAACTGGAGGATACAGACTTGGCCAATGTCATTAGAGCGAAAGAAATGGGTAGAAGACCAAACAAAGAGGAAATGGCAGCAGAAAGTCAATTGGCCAGGGCCTATTGGGTGCAATGGAATAGCTTGAAATTGATAAGCGGAGTGCTGCACCGTTCATGGGAAAGCAAGGATGGTAAACACGTCAATGATTTGATTGTCCTAACAAAGCCTAGAATAACAGCCGTATTAGAAGATTTTCACAATGGACCAAGCGGAGGGCATTTGGATGTTACGAAGACTCTGGAAAAGGTTAAACAACGGTTTTACTGGGCGAATTGTCAAGAATCAGTTGTGGAATGGATTAAATACTGCGCGCAATGCATGGCGGCTAAGGATCCGACAGCTAGAAGCAGAGGAAGATTGCAGCAATACAACACAGGAGCATCATTTGAACGTGTTGCAATGGATGTAGCTGGTCCATTTACCACTAGTGACTCCGGGAGCAAATATGTGTTGGTGATTATGGACTATTTCAGTAAGTGGACAGAAGTATACGCTATACTAAATCAGGGGGCTAAAACTGTGGCCGAAGCCTTTGTGGAGAATTGGGTCACGCGATTTGGTATACCATTTGGGTTACATTCAGATCAAGGAAGGAACTTTGAGTCCGCTATATTTCGAGAAATGTGCTTGTGGGCAATATTATGTATTGTGTGCTGCTTATGATCGGTACTGGTATTTGCAGGTTGGGAAAGGGGATTTGGGTGGTTCTTCGGGCGCCTTAAAGAACTCCCACATGCTCACTGTTGGGTTTTTTATTTATTTTTTTTTATTAGACTTCTCTCCGGAGAGGCGAGCCTATAGCGCCGAGTGGGCGCCCCGAGATGCCATCAAATAACTGTTGCAGTTCTTTTTGAACAATTGCAGGTTGTAACGCTCTGGGAACACTCGCGTGGGAAGGGAGTTCCACAAGTTCCCCGCTCTGTAACGGAACGAGTTCTGCTGCAGGGATGTTCGCGCCGTCGGGAGATGAACCACAAACGGGTGCGATCCGTCGGATTGTCTTGTGGAGCGCATATAAACCGAATAGCGTGGAACAATACCACGAATCTTCGAAGAACAGTACCCATGATAATACAGACAGAGGCCGGCTACGCGCTATATAAAGATTTCTTGTCCGCATGACAGTCGGTGAGGTCATCAACTTCCGGGTTCCTACAGGCCAATAAATTGAAATAGATGACATTGGAGGCAGGACCAACATTCCTCCTAGCTGGCTTGCGCATTCTATGTCTCTGACTTGATTTGTCGCTGCGAAGCTAATAGCTGGTGCAAGTATTAATAGTATTATTATTTTTTTACTCACTATTGGTAATTAAATAAATCCTTATTAATAAATAAATATTGCTCTCAACTAGTTCGACTTTTAATGGTTTTTTTTCCAATAATTTTCAGAAACTAAAAATCATTGTAAACGAAATCAATCTCCCTATTATTTCCTTACAACAAACGCATATTTAACGATCAACCCCAACCTCTATTCCCCTAACCTAGTATTCCCCTTACGTAATCTTCAGACAATATATCATAAGTAATGTGTCAAATCATATGAAGAGGCAACTCGACCTTGTGTTTACAACGGACCCCTCTAATTCCTCAGTTGCCCTTCGTCCTCACGCTCTCTCCACCATCGACAATTACCACCCGCCACTTCTCGTATTTATGTATCGTGGCCGCTTATCCCAAACCTCACCAACCCACGTCAACTTTTCCTACAACTTCCGCAAAGCTAACTTTCGGCTATTAAATGAGCATCTTAGCAGAATCGCATTTCGCTTTGAGGTAGAAGAAGCTACTGCCGTTCTCTATAAGGAAATATACACTGCTATTTCCAAATATGTCCCTTATTCTCGACATAGGACATCGGTATCTGCAAATCCATCATCTCACCCAACCAGCACGGTTTCCTTACGGGTAGGTCGACCACCACCAATCTAGTTGAATTCTCATCCCACGCTCTCCGTGCCTTAGAGAACGGCAACGAAGTCGATGAAATCACAACCGATTTCAGCAAATTTCACATAACCTCATCATCTTTAAGCTATCCTCCCTTGGCTTGGAACCCCTACTGATTAAGTGGATTTCTTCCTATCTTAATGATCGAACTTACCGTGTCCGATATAGATCCACCCTCTCCGATTTTTTTTTTTTTTTAATTAGACTTCTCTCGGAAGAGGCGAACATATAGCGCCGAGTGGGCGCCCCGAGATCCCACCTAATAACTGTTGCAGTTCTTTTTGAACAGTTGCAGGTTGTAACGCTCCGGCAACACTCGCGTGGGAAGGGAGTTCCACAGGTTCCCCGCTCTGTAACGGAACGAGTTCTGCTGCAGGGATGTTCGAGCCGTCGGGAGATGAACCACAAACGGGTACGATCCGTCGGATTGTCTTGTGGAGCGCATATAAACCGAATTGCGTGGAGCAATGCCAAGAATCTCCGAAGAACAGCACCCGTGATAATATCTGTAAAACAGACAGAGGTCGGCCACGCGCCTTCGATGTGATAGCGACTGTAGTCCCGACGTCAGCACCGAGTCCCCGATCAGGCGGATTGCTCGTCTCTGTATGCTCTCAAGTAGGTCGAGGGTATGTTTAGGAGCCGAGCTGCAAGCATGAGGGCAATATTCGAGCGCGGGTCTAATTTGGGATTTATATAGAAGAAGTTGGGCCGGAGTAAAATATTTCTTGCCTCTAAAAAGATAACTTACTTTTCCTGAGGCTGACCTGGCGATACTCGACACGTGTTTATGCCATGATACATTCCCACAGACCGTGACGCCGAGCAATTTCAAACTTTCCCCAGCCTCGAGGGCCCGGCCACTCATCATCAGCTGTGGAACCGAGGATCCAGTTTTCTTTGTGAATGTTGTATACTGGGTCTTCGTTGCATTGAAGTCGACAAGATTGGCCTTTCCCAACTGCAGTACTTTATCCAGATCCCGATTCAGAGAGTCAATCTGTCTACATCTCAGCCGGTGTGACGTTGATGCACCAATCGGCCGATCACACGAAAAGGAGGAAACAAGTGTACTATCATCTTCAAAACTGAACACTTTGTTATCCGTTGTCTCCAACAAATCATTTATGTGAAGCAAGAACAAGGTTGGAGCCAAAATACAACCTTGGGGCACCCCCGAATTAACAGGATATAGATCCGAACATTCGCCGTCCACAACAACCCGGATCGATCGATTCTCGAGGAAGCTCCTCGTCCAGTCGCAAAGCTGTTGGGAAAGTCCATATGAACGAAGTTTGCTCAGCAATGCCCCGTGCCAGACGCGGTCAAAAGCCTTGGAGATATCCAATGCGACCGCCCTTGACTCACCATGCCGTTCAATCGCAGATGTCCATATATCCGTTATAAGTGTCAAAAGGTCTCCCGTGGACCGCCTGCCACGGAATCCGTATTGACGATCATTCAGGAGTCCGTTGCACTCCAAATAGTTAACCAACTCTGTATTGATAACTTTTTCCATTACCTTAGATAAAATAGACAGTAATGCTATCGGACGGTAGTTTTGTGGGAGACACATTTTTCCGTCTTTGGGATTGGCTGAACTCGAGCGATTTTCCAGCAGGCAGGAAAGGTCCTCCGTGCATAAGATAAGCGGAAGAGTCAGCCAAGAACCGGTGATAGTTCTGGAGCACAGTTCTTAAGGACTATTGCTGGTCTTCCGTCCGGGCCGGTTGCCTTCCTACAATCCAGTTCACGTAGAATGCGTTGAGTAGTGCGCGGACGAAAACTCACTTCCCGCATGGAAGACTGTACCGGCGAGATCACAGGTGGCTGCAAAAGGCCGGGATCGAGGTTTGAATTCGCCGAAAATAAATTCGCGAACACATTAGCTTTATCCTTTGAATTCGTGAATAACGTCCCGCTGTCTGCCACCAACGGAGGGAAAGAGGATGATGCGAACTTACCGCTGACAGCTTTTGCCATTGACCAGAAGGAGCGCGAACCAGTTGGGCACCGAAGGAGCTTATTGATCACCCTGTCGTTGTGAGCCTTCTTCGCGGTATCAATCGCCTGGTTGCACGCGTTTCTGATTCTAACAAAATTCGTTCTGTTAACATCGGTGGGATTGGAGCGCCATTGCTTAAAAGCTCTATTTTTTGCCGCTAAATCAGCTCGCATTTTTTGTCAAACCAAGGTTTATCAGACGAACTTCGTTTGATGGAATGTGGAATATACATCTCCATCTCGAGAAGAATAATCTCTGATACCGACTCCGCGCATGCGTTAACATCGGAGTTTCCGAAGCACACCTCGGACCATGGAAAGGATGCGAAGAAATCTCGCAAATCGTCCCAGTTAGCGGCCCCATACTTCCATACATGGCGAAGCTTCCTAGGCCGGTTATTCGCTTGATATGCAAGTGCTTGCGCGACAGATACCAAGCAGTGATCTGAGTTTCTCAGTGGCGCAGAAACCTCGGTTCGGATGTCAAAAACAGATCCAGGGTGTTCGCATAATCGCCTCGGGCATCCGGCACTCGCGTTGGCTCCCCCACGAGTTGAGTCAAGTTGTGGCTTACAGCAAACATGCCCGCCAGCCTCCCAGCCTCGCGGGTTCTGTTAGAATGTAACAACCAGCCGGAATTGTGCACATTAAAATCGCCAAGGACAACAATTTCAGAAGCCGGGTGGTTGATCTGTATCCGGTCGACGGTATATGAAAGATGTTCGAAAAATGTCGCCGGTCGATCGTCATTCGGGGAGCGGTAAAGACAACAAAGAAATTTAACGGAATTCCTCAGCACGACCCTCAACCATATGATGTCCATATTATTGGGTTCCAACGCCTCCATCCTCTGGTAAGCCAGATTGGACCGCGCGAAGACGCAGACTCCGCCCTTAAAACGGAATCTCGAATGTACGTCGTATCCTGAGTAACGAAGATATGTCGCATCAGTTGAAAATCGACCTGGGTCTCAGTTAGGGCAAGGATATCAGGTTTCGTTGTTTGCAAATATTGGTGGACGACGTTTACATTGGTATTGGTGAAACCGATGCCCCCGATGCCGTCACCAGTCGACCGTGGGCCGAGCCTCGAGAGCGAGTTATGCGATGACGAACCTCTTAAAGTTCCATTATTTATCATGATATCTGCATGATGTTCCCCCTGACATAGTCCCCCCCGGTGATCCGCATGGGAGACTAGTTTACATCCGGAATTCTTTATATCAGAAGGTACCATCATAGCTTAATCGGTATCACGGTATCACGAAGACTCGAACAACGGCTTTACATCCACAATCGGACGGCATGGTAGAAAGGTTTAAATGCACATTAGAAGAACATTTACGAAAAGTAGTAGACAGATGTCAGCGCAATTGGGACAAGCACATTCAAATGTTTCTGTTAGCTTACCGATCAGCAGTCCATGACACTACCGGCCATTCACCTGCGAGGGTTATTTTTGGCACAGAATTGAGACTCCCATCAGATCTCAAATTTGGAAGAAACAACGAACTTACCCAAAACTGGAGGCAGCTATTGGAAAATGCTTCAGTCCGAAATGGATGACATACACCAACATGTGAGGCAGCGAACACAGTTGATGGGCAATAAAATGAAGGATCGATATGACCGAGCTATGAATTCTGATGGATTTCAAGAAGGCGACTTGGTGTTGCTGTACAATCCGCAACGGAAAAAGGGTATGTGGGGGTACGTTACTCGTGCGTCTGCACGGACGCTGATTTAGTAAACACCCACCGAGTAAGAACCGACGGAACACCAACGATGTTGAGACAAAGTACTGATCACCTGTGAAAGTTGATGAATGAAACAAGTTGATGGGTTTCGGTTATAGAACATCCTTTTTATTCGTGTTAATCCGATGGATTGGTGTACAATTTTGTTCCTCATTAACTCAGGGTTCCATTTTAACAACAATAAACTCGATTGAATATAATTTTGTTTCACATTAACTTAGAGTTCCTTTCAACAAACGATAGTTATGTTGTTATATTTAACGCCTCGCGCAAGGACGGAACTCAACACAAGCTCGACATAGGAACACGCACAAGACAAAAGGATACTTGGTTCGGACTCGACTCCGTATATTAATGAATCTCAATAGATGCGTGTTGTGGGTGTGTACTCTTAAGGTGACGAAATCTGACTCGTCGATGCAATCCACATCCGTCAGATTCAACGGTGGTGGATCGCATCGATGTAGGAGGAGCAAACCGGATCAACTTGGCGACGGCCAATGGCGATCGAAAACGGGGTTAAATGGGAGGATTTCCATATGCCGTATAGGGCAAATACGATGCCCCTTAGCATGCAATACCGACAACGATCGTTCCTGCACCTGTTCAAACAAATGGGCTGCAGGCATTGTGGTCATGAATCGTCGATGCTGCACGCCTGAGAACGAAATAGGTTTCTGCATCCTAAGTAAACAGAAACGCTACTTCAAGGGTCATGATGACATGCACATCGTTCGTGGTTTTGCCGATGTTACATTGGGTCGTCATCGTGTTTACTCAGGTGTTCATAGTAATGCCATTGTAGGCTATACATTCTCCGGTGACGATAGGTCAACCGAAGATTTGGGTTTTGTTTACATGACAGTGCTGGTACATGACTACAATGGCGAGGACTTAGCCT
The DNA here is from genome assembly GCA_963931805.1 of Microdon myrmicae. Taxonomy (NCBI): domain Eukaryota; kingdom Metazoa; phylum Arthropoda; class Insecta; order Diptera; family Syrphidae; genus Microdon; species Microdon myrmicae. The sequence continues at coordinate 67,291,479 of OZ007500.1, read as the reverse complement.
TGCAGATGTGCAAGCGTACGTCTCGCCCAGGGTGGCCATGGACCAGCGGTTGGTAAATAGCATAAACACAGTGATGCCACGGTGTGTTTGCTTGGTTTACAGGCCGGAGCATCATAAGGCATGATCATGGGTATGATTGTCTAAACGTCAATCATATTCGTGCCCAAATCCCATGATCGGCAGATAGCCGATAATAGGGAATTGGTCGCAACTGTTGGGAACCTAAGGGTATAGGAGCAATGGTTCGATTACGGAACGTAGGAAGAATATCGGCTGCAGCCGTGTCCACAATACGTTGGCCAGCGTGTGTTTATCGTTTATTGGTGACCAGCTGAACCGATAGGGGATATGAAATGGTTCATGTGTTATGAATCCGAAACATTCAATGTTATGCATGCCATCGGTGAGGTTTTACTTTCAGGTGAAAACTACTGAAAGATAGCTTACGCCGCTCAATTGCAGGTAAGTATAGTGGCTTGTGGAGTGAGGGGAAGGCAGATTGACTTAAGGACGTGGGTGGTTCTTAGGGAAAGCTTTAAAGAACCCCCACAGGTATGTCTCCAAAACTGCAAACATCGTGGGAAGGGCCATACAGTCAATACAGTGACGAATTTACCCTCGAATGATCGTGAATAGCATGCCGAGCGTCTCTCAGTTAGTTCGAACTTGAACGCCGCACGAGATACATCGAGTCAGTAAGCAAACTGACAGCGGATATTAAGGGCCCAAATAATAAGTGAAAATAAAATAAATCTGTTCAGAAAAAGAGAACAAACTTGGAATTTAATTGGAATATTCACAATCCAGAGACCGAACCGAGGAAGTCGACAAACGTAAAATCAAAATTACGTAACAATATAATAAATTTAATTGAACTAATTGTTTTACTCACCAAATGGCAATCCAGCCATCCGCTGGATTACCCCAAAAGTCGCATTGTCATGACATACGCAGGCACACAAATCATATGCATTTCATAGTTTCCAAAAAAGATTAATTTATATTCAAAATTATTATTTAATATTGGCTTTTTTCACACTTAAGGCTCTGCCCTCCAAGGAGTGATTACTATGGTTGAGAGTTTTATTGAATGCATCACGCGTTCCGAAATCAACAAATCCGTATCCTTTAGAGAAGCCTTTTCTGTGATCAAACACCACATAGGCCTCAATAACATTTCCAAATTTCGAAAAATACTGATACAAATTCAAGTTTCCGATAGTCCAAGGTAGATTTCCGATAAAAATTCGGTACATGGTGCGAGATATCAGGCTGTCAATTATATTTACACGGCGTATCTGGAGACCTCCACCAAGTGTATTGTATGTCCACCCAGTGATTCAAGTAGGTCAACTCCGGAATACTTGCCAATGTCGTCGATGTTTATTTGTACAGCTTGTAAGTTCCACTTTTTTAGTAATGCTTCAATGGACCAGTCGGCGCTGCGTTCTTGATATGCATAAATAAATTTAGCTTGGGGATTTCTTTCCAAAAGAAATGAAATCGTAACTATAACGTCTTCGAATACTGATGGATCGTAGAAACAATCTGCAGCAATGATTAGGTCAATTGGTCCCAAATTGAATACACTGTTCAGTAATAAACCCCAACTGAGACCAATGACGTCGATGTCTTGCCCAGGAATTAAATTATTAGCCAAACAAGCTTTGCGAATGTGTAGTAGAGATTTTGGAAGTATACAACTGTCACTAAGGATAACTTGTGCTCCACATTTGGCTGCTAATATTCCAGGTAATGCTGTTCCAGATCCAAGTTCTAAAATTCGTTTGCCCACTAATGAATGTCGCTGCTCCCATAAGAACCATGCAAGGATTGGCGCGCACGGCCAAGTATAGAATGAATAACCGGCTTGCAAGACCTGTAAATAAAAACACATTAGAAAGGTTTTTATAAGCAATTCCTCATACCTCCGGAACAACAACTTCTAATGAATTTTCAGGAAGAGCTCCTTGGCTCTGAGGAGTTGTGTTGGGGAAAATAAACTTCTTGTAATGCTCACCAGCCGATGCCTCGGTCATTGAAATTATTCCCGATATCATGTGTTACGTCACAACAGAGAATAACATTTCTGTTTGACAGTACAGCCATGACAGACTCTAATGTTTGACAGCTGTTAACCTGTCGTATAGTTTGGGAGGCGCTGGGATCAAATGCTGTCGCTGCATACTGTTGTCAAAAAATATTTTTCGATATCACTCTTTGAGAATATTGTAATGGAATGTTTTTATTATTTATATTAAGTGGATGTCATCCACCTGGCGCAAGGCTAATAACCTTGCCCAGAAAAACAAATTATTATGGAAAATTTAACGAGCCTCATACTTGTTAAATAAGGCCAAGACCGGATCCCGGTTGTAGTGCCGATGATGATGATGATGGATGTCATCCACAACCTGAACCACACAACAACTTGACAGTGTTATATTCTATTATACAACACTTAATATATATTATTAGTTATATATTATTTTAACACTTAGTTATATATTTTTTTTTTGTTAACACTTTCGACTGGTAGTAGAGTCCGTAGCGTGGTCCCTGCTGGAGGAACGAGAAATGTTACGGAGGGGTGCGTATTGTCTACCTCAGCCGAGGGACGTTGGCTGGGGACTTCTCCTTTAGTATTGGCTGGGGACTGTCCTCCAGACAGCCACCTGACGCCAGTCGCAGTCGAAGGCCAAGCCAACGACGATGAGAATCGCAAATCCGCAATTCTGTAAATTCCTTATTAGAAGGCTATGAGAACATTTTGATTCACGGTGACGTGAATCTGATTTGTTCATAGCGTACGCGGTGCAAGTAGGATTACCTGCGCGATGATGAGGTGTTGGGCTTGAAAATGAATGCATTCCAAGTTTAGGAAAAATGTGAGCAAATGCAAGATTGTATTTTTTGTATGGGATTGGAAATGAATGCATTTCAAGTTTAGTACTTTGTGGGGATTGGTAGAAGGCAAAATTGCAATTATGAGATTTTGGAATGTTTCAAATTGCCTTGTGCAATTTGCATGCAATGTTATATGCGAATGATACCAGTTATGGGTATTGACCATTGGCTATAGGAATTTGATGATTAATGGATTTCAGGATGCTATTACTATTGGTAATTTGAAACTTGCGTACAGCATGCATGCGTATACGCGAATGTTAGGATTGATTAATGTTTTAGGTTAGGGTATTGGGATTCTGCGTGTAGCAGGTTATAAGATGCGTATACATGTTATGTGTTTGCGAATGTTGGGGTTGATTAATGTTTTAGGTTAGGGCATTGGGGTTCTGCGTGTGACAGATTCCTTCCTCTTTCCAACAAGAGAATTATTCTTAGAAGAGGAATCATTCTCAAAAAAAATAAGACCGACTACATATAGGCGGGCTTTGCAGCTGGGTGACTACAGGGGGAGTTGCGTTTACAATCGAGAATTTGGTCTGCTGTTTACTGTATTAATAGTTGTGATTAATTCAATAGTATTGATTTTGGTGCTTATTTTCTACTTAATTTTAACAGTAATAGAAATGATTTACATAGTTAAGTTTTAACAGTATTGATAATGGTGCTTATTTTCTATGGGCTTTGTATTACAATTTAATGCGTAATCGGGCCCTTTCATTACAGCATGAATTTAATATTAACGTTAGTGGTAACAATAGTTTGGTAAAAGAAATTATTTAATGTTGAATCCCGGTGCGTTTACCGGGTACGAGCGACGACGATTTGAAATTGTAATTTCACGAAAATATTCGAATTGCGAAACGAACGACGATTTAAATAAAGAAAAACGACATATAACGTTCATCACAATATTTCTCCTTTATTCAATATGTGTATAACAAATCAATTTTACGAACGAAACTATTCTTGGATTCAACGAACGAAGATTATTTAATTTTTACGACAACGAAACGATAACATCTCGACAACGACAACGAAACGATTAACATGTCGACAACGACAGCGAGTTTAATCCAAACTAAACTAATTTACATAATTCAACATGACAAGCAAAAACGAAACAATTAAAATGGCGGTAGCACACACAAAACAGTGCTGCCAAAACATGAGGGTATTTACAAAAAACTATAAAGAATTAATACTAACAATTAATAACAAAAATAATAATTAAGTTCAATGGCTTGAACTAACTAGTTCTAGCACGCGACAATTTAGTGGTAATCATAGTTTTAATTCTAATAGTATTACATTATGTATTGAACTAGTTTTAATTATGTATTGAACTAATTTTGCTTAAGGCATATTTTTGTTTTTAGTTACAAGTAGTTTTGACTCTAATAGAATGACATTAAATATGTATTAGTTTATGATATTCAAGCTTCTACCCAACAGTATGGGCTTAGTCAGGCGGTCAGTTTGCTCCTGGAAATACAGAGGGATATTTGGCAGACATTGGCCCTTCGGCATGGCGATGGGCACATGGGCCAGTGGTTCGGTTACTTGTTTCCCCTCGGTTCGGCGTTTTTGTTTCACACAGGCCCTCCTCCAAACTAGGTAACACAATCCCGTTGCCAACAACCACAGAACGACATACGTGAACAGGTGGTAATTCGAAGTATATACGCCCGTCCACACATAGCCGCCCTCAGGTGAACGTATGTCAACTGGAAGACTATTAGAGACGAACTCAAAACCAATTCTGTTCAAATCCCTGCCATTCGGTCGCGGCCTGATTTCCACATCTGGGATCTTGATCGTTTCCACAAACTCCGAGCCGAAGCATATCGTCATTTCCGTAAATCTCACGCCCTGCTGTGAGGCCTCGAGGGTGGCTTCTGGGGACACAGCCTTGCATCCCGCGTCTAAACCGATTATCCCGGTCGAAAGTGTTAACAAAAAAAATATAACTAAGTGTTAATATAATAAATAACTAATAATATATATTAAGTGTTGTATAATAGAATATAACAACAGTCAAAAATATTGTTTTTTAAAAACTGTGTTTGTTTAACCAATTATAAATTGATACATTAAGTACTACAGCTAACTTATAATTCCAGTGATACAATTGTTTACATATATACATTACACATTTTTCAAACATAACTGAATGGTTTTAATATTGACAGTTTTCCTGAAAAGGTCAGAACTAGAATTTCTATTTTGTTTTGCTAGTTTAATCTAACTTTTTTTTTTATTACACTCCTCTCGGGAGAGGCGAACCTATAGCGCCGAATGGGCGCCCCGAGAGGCTACCAAATAATGGTTGCAGTTGTTTTTGAACAGTTGCAGATTGTAACGCCCAACGCGCGCGAGCCAACACACCTGACGACCCCAATGTAGTTAAAAGAACATACCTGACAACTCCATAATAGATAACACACCCAACTCCCAAGTAGAAGAAAAGACTCATTGCTGCAATCGACAGGTCATAAGACTATTTAAGTTACAAACAATGCAACTGATAAAACCTTCAACATTGAAGATTGGATTCAATGCTGCACCCGACATGACTCATCTATTCAAACAATCATCGAACACAGATAAAAGATTCCAGAAACAACAAGAGACGACTGTAAGTATATAAATAACAGAATTAACGAATCATCAGGCAGACTTCATCGAGTGACCCGACCCGGCACATTATCATCTTAAAGTCTCATTGTAAATATTATTACTATTTATTGGCCTGTAGGAACCCGAAAGTTCATGACCTCACAAACTCGACTCTGCCATTGTTCCCTGTCCCGTGCGCTCTCCTTCCACGTTCGAACATCTGATCCGATCTCCTCGAGGTCTAACCTAACATTGTCCTCCCATCTCCGTCGCGGCCGCCCTGTCGGTCTCTTTCTCGTTGGCTTACGGTCAAGAATTCTATGCACGGTCCTATCGTTGCCCACTCGCGCCACATGTCCGTCCCATCTTAATCTCCGGGACTTGATTACTCTCACTATTGTAGGTTTGCGGTATAGCTCTTCCAATTCGTGGTTGTGGAGTTTCTTCCATTGTCCTGCCTCCACGTCATATTTGCCGCCAAAGATACCCCTTAAAACTTTATTCTCGAATACGCGGAAATAGTTTTCTTCCCGTTTTGTGAGAGCCCATGTTTCGCGTTCGTATAGAACAATCGGCATGATTATGGTTCTATACATATGGAGGTTTATATTCTGTGATACCAGTTTGGATTTCAGCAGTTTACTGACTGAGTGCCAACTAGCGTTGCCGGGAGTGTAGTCTTTTGTTAATTTCCATCGACATTTCGTTACTGGCTGTCAGTATTGTTCCCAGGTATTTAAATTCTTTGACATTTTCGAATATCTTGCCCCTGATATTTATGTGTGTTCTCTGAGGTCCGCCTGTTCTGGCCATAATCATGTATTTCGTTTTGTCTTCATTTATTTCTAGGCCCACCTCTTCTGCCGCTTGCATGATGATTTCTCTGTTTTTACTTACAGTTTCTAGATTATCGCCCAAAACGGCGATGTCATCCGCATATGCGCGCACTTGTGTGACACCGTTCAGGGATGTTCCGACCATGTTGTCGTTTTGTACCTTTCTGATGACGTACTCGGGGACAAGGTTAAAGAGACATGGTGAGAGGCCATCCCCCTGTTTTAGTCCGTCCCGGATTTCGAATGGTTCTGAGAGGTGGTTTTCTATTCTAACTCGCCCTTTGTTTTCGTTCAGGCAGATTTAAATGAGGGCGGCATATTTTTTCGGGATTCCCAGCTCAACTACAATATGGTAGAGTCTTTGCTTTGCGACTGAGTCGTACGCTTTTTTGAAGTCAACGAACAGTTGATGAACCGTCTCTCCGTATTCCCACTTTTTTTCCAGTAGTTGCCTTATTGTGAACATTTGGTTGCTCGTTGACCGATTCCTACGGAATCCGCATTGGTAGTCTCCCAATATGTCTTCTGCGCACGGTGTGATTCTCGCCAGTATGACATTTGTTAGTATTTTGTATGTGGTTGGGAGCAATGCTATTCCTCTGTAATTTTCGCAGTCAGATCTGTCACCTTTTTTGGAAATGGGGACAACTATTGGGGTTTTCCATTCTTCCGGAATGACTTCCTTATCCCAAATTGTTTTAATCAGTTGGTGGATCTTTCCAGCGGTTGCCTCTCCTCCATGCTTCAGAAGTTCTGCTGGTATGCAGTCGACTCCGGGAACCTTGTTGTTTTTCTATCGGTTTATTGTGTCTACAACTTCGTCGAAAGATGGCTCTGGGATCTGAAGCTCGGCTGTATGAACGCCTGGTGCGTTTATTTGTGGTTGATGGGTGCGCATATTGAGCAGGTTTTCAAAGTACTGCTTCCACCTTGTCACGATATTGTTTGTTTCTGTCACCAGACAGCCGTTTGTGTCGCGGATTATTTTGGCTCTCCCTCGGTAGCCATTTCTAATTGAATTTATGCCGGCATACATACCTCAATAGTATAGTGGTTAGTATACCCGCCTGTCACACGGGAGACCGGGGTTCGATTCCCCGTCGGGGAGCCTCCGGCGCAAGACTAATGACCTTGCCCGAAAAAAAAAAACAAATCATTAAGGAAAATTTAACAGTCCTCAGGATTTGCTAAATAAGGCCAAGACCGGTTCCCGGTTGTAGTGCCGATGATGATGATGATGATGACATACCTCTGATATTCTTTGCCCTGGCATTTTCTAGGATTTGTTCGATCTTAGTCTTCTCCAATTCGCGTTTTTTGCGTTTGAAAAGTATCGTTGTCTCTTTCCGAATTGTCGCGTATCTTTCTGCGTTGACTTCATCATATCTTTCTAAGTGGATCACTCTGAGGCGTTTACGGTTAAGGTTTGGACTTAATGGTTTTCTTAAATCCTAATATCTTTTGGGCTGTTAGTTTGATTGTGTCTCTGATCGATGCCCATTTAGTGTCCACACTATTGGTTTCCTCTTCCTCACTGCTCCCATTTTCTGGGATGATAAATCTATTCGTTAGTTCGTCTTGATATTCAGTCCTTTTCCGCAGGTATTTTAGTTTATCAATGTCGAACTTTTTGCTCGTCTCCCGTGACTGCCCACGTGGGTTTGCTGTGAGCCGATTTCTAATTTTGGCCATCACTAGAAGATGATCGGAGTCGCAATCTGCTTCTCTATATAATCTCACGTTAAGGATATTCGAGTGGTGTCTTTTGTCTATGAGGAAGTTTTCTATTTGGTTACGCGTTACGCCGTCGGGTGATATCCATGTGGCTTTAGGGATTTGCTTGTGCTTGAACATGGTGCTTTTCACTATCAGATCTTTGGACGCTGCGAACGTGATAATTCGAATTCCATTATCATTGAAACGTGGTGTAGGCTCTCTTTACCTATAGTGGGTTGGAAGATGTCTTCCTTTCCAATTTTCGCATTAAGGTCCCCGAGGAGGATTTTAACATCGAATGATGAGATCCCATCGAATACTTCCTCTAGGGTCTCGTAGAATGTGTCCTTCGTTTCTTCGTCCGTAGATGCTGTTGGGGCGTGTACGTTTATAGATACATAATTGTACTTTAGTGTTTGGGATGATAGTGAAGAACGTGTGATTCAAACTGACGCTATGACAGTTAGAATCACCAAAAATTGAACCAATGCGTAACACATCAGGCTACTGGCCGTTTTTAGAATTCGATTTGTAAACTCAAGTATATTCAACTAATGTGAATTGTTATGTTATCGCTACGGTATACGGCTCTAATGCATTTTCTTATTCGATTTTCGTTCGGTGTTCTTCACTATTTGCTTGTGTATTGTGTGTGTATCTGTTAGAAAGGCTACAGTGCCCTGGTCCCTGTATTTTTAGCATCGACATTCGGTCATTAATAAATTGCACATCTTTTACATGGGGCGTAATCTTCTTGCTTATGATGAAGCCGGTTCCGAGGTTATGTGTATCGGTACCTACACACGCCACTGTAAACCCATTGGTTTCGATCACTTGATGTGGGAGTCGAACTTCCTGAAGCGCGACGATGTCCATTTTATATTGTTTCGCGTTTTCTACGACCGTCTGCATCGCGCCTGGTTTATATAACGTTCGAACATTCCACGTGCCGACGCGTATATCCCGCTTTTTCAGTTTTTCCCTACGTCTTCTTTTTGCCGAGTCGGTGTTTTCTTGATGATTTGTTCCCTTGTGGTAGTGTCGGGTCATCACATCTACGCCTACCGGGTTTTTCGTGAGATTGTTTTTTGTATATTGATTATTCATTTTTGTTCCCACGAGTCTTGGGGTTTCAAATAGTCCGCCACATCAGAGCCCCTCTTTGATGTGGTAAGGTCTGCTTACTGCTCTGATTCGACCCGGTGTCAGGGAGGCGCCGTTATAATACAGTCGGTATACCCCTGGCTGCAACCCATCCAATGGGCACGGTGACGCGTTACAGTCTGAATTAGGGGTGGTCGATTTTTGTGTGTTACTCCTCGCTAGCCTGTCTGACATGTGTTACATTTCATTACCGACCTCTATATCTTTACAACACATCACCCGAGTGATGCAAGTTCGCCACCCATTCCATATCAATAAGATTTCCTCTCAATAAAATTCAACTATCCATTCAAATCCTCATTCTGCTTACAAAGCAATATCCCAAACCTAACTTCCAATTCTGCATTCAATACTTCGTATCAAAATCATATTCTGCAAGCAATGCAACACTCAATTCATTCAGAAGCAAAACCTTCCAAATGGATCGTATCGCAGCATAAACGATAATTACCCATTAAATCGTTTCACCGTAGATTCCGCTGCGTTAACAGACGCAGGCGGGCACCTGTTCGCCGTCGACGCGGCCTCATATTTCAACAACATATGTTTACAAGTGTAAACATAAGTCGGCTTTCATCAAAGATCGACTCAACGGCAGCGGACTGCCAACATATGCGAAATAAGAATTAAATTACGGAACTCATCGTACGGGGTAATGGACTGAAATTAGATCGGTCAATGCTTGCGCACATCGTTTAAACGAATGAGTTGATTCGGTTGCAATTTTTGCAGGTAAACCAATTAAGAAATTGGTAAATCCTATATCGCTGCAGTTTTTGCAGCGCAATTAAACAAATGGAATATGACAGGCGAATGACCGTTGAATGGGTTACTCGTCTATGGGAAGATGCATCATAGACGGAAATAATTGATTCTAAATAATATATAAAGTGGGTGCAAATGAGTTGGAAGGCGCACAATAATCGAAAGCAAGAAGACTGCGGCCAACCATAAGCAGAGCGGGTCTTCTTGCGAGTAAGTTATTATAGGGTGTAGTTCAATAAGAACTTAAACTACTTGTGTCAATTAAACTACTTAAACTACTTGTGACAATTAAACTACTATTCCTGCGTTTCATTCACCCAACGAGGGGACTCACCTAACAGGAGGTACCGGCCGAGAACGAGAAGAACGCCGTAACTAAATACTAACAGCCCTAAAAACTTTAGGTAACAATTTCATAATTCAGTAATAAATGATAACATCTGGGGATACGCTCAGATGTTACATTTTAATAACTAATTAACAAATGTTAATGTCTGGGGGTTATCCTAAGTCACTACATATGTACTCTGTCTATGAAAATTATATCGAGGTCATTACTACATAAAATAACCGGAAGCTCGTGCAATATTAGTCTTAAGATTCAAATAAGGGTTTTTTATTGTAGTTTTCCCTTAATTTATTATTTGTTATTCATTAAAATTGTGCTATTGTCGTTATATAGATTTAAGATTATAGTTGTAAAGGAATTGCTATCCTAAATCTCTTAAGTACTAGTTGTAAAATATACCATAAATGTAATTATCTACTAAATAAAAATTGAATTGAATTGAATTAATGTCTGGGGTAACGCTCAGATATTACATTGAATCAAATATTAATAACAACTAAACACAAATATACATTCCAATAACTCATTATTTAAATGCTAACATTAGAGATCGAACTCCCTAATACGAGGGTTGCCTCTTATGTTTCGGGATTTGGCAACCCTAGCGTTGCAATCCGGCAATTGACAGCTCTGTCGTAAAGTTGGACATTTTCGAGGTTATACGCACTCAGAACGTTTTGACATACGAGCGCTATTTGTGTTGTTTACAGTAACTTAAAAGATTCATCTCGGCCCAAAAATGGAATTAAATCGTCAACATTTTCGTGCGATTATTTTTTACAACTTTCGGCGTGGATTAACTCAGCAACAGTGCATGGATGAACTTAATTCAATTTTTGGCGATGAAGCTCCATCAAGGACCAGTGTTTATCGATGGTATGGTGAATTCAATCGTGGTCGTAGTTCACTCCAAGATGAATTTCGTGAAGGTCGTCCAAAATCAGTTGTTGTTCCGAAAACCATTGATGCTGTGCGCGAACTGATATTGGAAGATCGTCATGTGACCTATCGTGAGATTGAGACAACCTTAGGCGTTAGTGGGACCAGCATACATTCAATATTGCATAAACATTTGACTGTCAAAAAAAATTGTTCGCGTTGGATCCCACACAATTTGTCATTCGCCCAAAAAAAGGCTCGTGTCAATTGGTCGAAAGAAATGCTCAAGAAATACGGTCGCGGTGCTTCGAAACACGTCTATGACATCGTGACAGGTGATGAATCGGGGATTTACGCGTATGAGCCCGAAAGTAAACAGCAGTCGACTGTCTGGGTGTTTCAAGATGAGCCAAATCCAACAAAAGTTGTTCGCGCACGAAGCACTTCCAAGCAAATGGTCGCCTGTTTTTTCGGAAAAACTGGACATGTCGCAACCGTACCACTAGAACAACGCAAAACAGTCTATTCTGAGTGGTACACGACCATTTGTTTGCCAGTTGTCTTCCAAGAAATCAGGAAAACCAACCGCCGAAGACGGATCGCTCTTCACCACGACAATGCGAGCTCTCACACATCGGCTGCGACAACTGCATTTTTGAGCACCCAAAACATCGATTTGATGGGTCATCTGCCGTATAGTCCTGACTTGGCACCGAAAGACTTCTTTTTATTCCCGTACGTAAAAAACAAACTGAGAGGTCAACGTTTTTCGACACCTGAAGAAGCGGTTGCTGCATTCAGAATGCATGTGTTGGAGATACCCCAATCAGAGTGGCAAAAGTGCTTCGACAATTGGTTCAAACGCATGCAAAAGTGTATAGATCTTCATGGGGAATATTTTGAAAAACAATAAAGTGATTTTCGATGATCAATATTTGTTTTTGTTCTATAATCCCGAAATATAAAAGGCAACCTTCGTAGTTACATTTTGGCGCCCGAGCAGGGCATTATAAACAAACATAACCCAATAGATTTTTAGATAACCAATTATTTAAATGTTTATATCGGAGTTCAAACTTCGATATAACACATGGGTGGCCCTACTGGAAGCGTATGCTTCCGTCAGCATAGCCTGAGTGATTCATTTTAGTTGAAGCCCCCGCACCACGTCAAGGTTTCTGCCAAGCGGGTCAATTCTACCCTCGGATTCGTGAAACGATGGTCTAAGGAATTCTCCCACCCTTACGTTTCTCGATCCCTTTACTTCACCCTCGTCCGTCCACTGCTTGAATATGCTAGCCAGGTATGTTTTCCTTATCACAAGATCCATATCTGTAGAATCGAAAGTATACAACGTCGCTTCCTTCGGTTCGCTCTCCGAGGGCTAGGATGGGAAAATTACTTAATCCTTCCCCCGTACATTAATCGCCTCAAATTATTCAACCCCAGAACCCTGGCGCAAGACTAATGACCTTGCCCGGAAAAACAAATTATCATGGAAAATTTAACAAGCCTCATGACTTGCTAAATAAGGCCAAGACCGGTTCCCGGTTGTAGTGCCGATGACAATTCAGAACCCTTGAGGAGCGCAGGGTCGTGGCTGACATAATGTTCATTCATCGGGTTCATCATTCCCCCCCACCGGACCTCTTATGCTCCGAACGAACCCCTTTCGCGGATGCTGAGAAATGGCAACTCCAATTCCACCTTGTTCGACTTCGACCTCTCTACCTATACTTTCAAGCACCGCCCCCTAAATTATTCTCACCTCCAATCTTAAGCGGCGCTTCTACACTCTACTATAACCTGCTCCCACCCGACGCCCCCTCTTCTTCCTTCTTATTTCGTCCTGGTTACCTTAAGTCAAGGCTAGTTAAGGTAGTTCTTAAGCTCTTTTGGCGGTAGTTGTCTATGATATACGTTGACGCTGGTGTTCCGCCTGAACACTGTAACACACACAAATAAACAACCTGGAACAACGGGCGAATGCACAAAAACACAAAACACAAAAGGAATAGTTTCTTGCAATTTCATTTTTATGGACAATTTTTCCTTTTTGTTGTCTTACAATCGCGACACGAGATTCGTTGTTGATTTCGCACGTAGTCGCGTATATATAAATTTTAAAATGTCATCTGTATCTACAAGAGTTATCATACGAAGACACGCAGCACTAACGATGCACACTCGTCACGCGAATATCTCCCCGTTGGGATTCCTCGATGAAGTTTTCTATAGTTCTAGACCTCCTCGGATGCTCACTCAAAATTCGACCTCGCGATATGGATGTTCGGTAACAAAACTCGCTTTCGTCTCGTTGACGATCGAAATCACTCTGCCGCCCTCAACCATGTCCTGCTCACACGATACCCAGATTCGAAACTGGTATCTGTATCTATCCAAAAAAAAAAAAAAAAAAAATATTCCCTATTTGCTCTGCTAACAGAACTTCCGAATTTCTGTTAGCAGCATGTTATCACCTCCCACGGGATATTTTTTGTTTCCTGAAAGGGGAAGGTCATCTTGCATACATCATCATTATCGCTGAGAGAGTTTCATTTCCACAGCCTTCTGTTTGCACAGAACATCTGGCGCCCAGACCAGAGATATTCGGCGATTGTTTTGACGTGCAGTCGGTGGGTCTTATTTGAACTTGTACCCGGAATCGAAATCCATTAGATCTTTATAATGGTGCGAAATTCTAGCGTGGCCGTGGGACCGGAGTATTGCCTTTGTTGGCTTAACTCCTCATAAATCATCGGATATCTCGTTGAGATATATTCGATTGCGATAGGTCGTGGCTGCCTTCTGTTGTTCAACGGATTTGGGTGGTCCTCGCGTTAGATTACCCGCACGTGCATCCGTTGATCGGCTCATTCTTTGATGGTAGCAATTCTTTTGTATCGAATTTCGGAATTGCCGGTTCGATGAGATGTTCCTGGGCGCAGGCAGCATGTATGGCATTTTGGGAATTGGTTTTTTTCTTAGGATTAGAACGCATGGATGTTTATGCCTTTGTTTCAGGCATGAAGAGTTATAATTGTTGAGCTTGACCTAAAAAGCTTTGGGAACGTTCAGTTCCTTGCTTTTTTTGGTGTCGGTCTCAACGTTGGCTGCGAGTTGCAGGCCCTATCGCGGGCTTTGGGGCACGCGTCTGTGGGCGCGTGCAACGCTCTCAGGTAAGTACGTTCTTTGAAGATAGGAACCTTACCTGAGTAGACTTGTGCGTTCGTAGAACGCTACACTCTCTAGTTTGTAATTTACATATACTTTAGATGTAGATAATTATGTTGCTTGAATTAAGCCAATAAATTGCCCTACTAAACTTAAAACTTAATTAAATTAAAACACACCAGTAATAGAAACACGAATTGACTTCATGCCGTCTCTTTAACTTAATATCAAAATAAATAAGGTAAACATTGCCCAACACAACTGTGCTGATCCTTACGCCGAAAAAACTTAATTGTTTATCATTTTTATGGATGAAGGTCACCGTATAAATATGTAAGTCATGTGTACTAGAAAAATTACGTTATTTTAGCCTGGGCGTAAAAAAGAAAGTCACTCGCACCCAAAACTGGACTATAAGGCGGATGTGGTACAATGGGAATATTTTGTTTGGTTGGTTAGAAATTAGAAACGGGCTGAAAGGCTCTTTATGCCTATTAAGGAAAACGTTTATTGTATTTTACTATTCTTTTTAAGTGCAGCCAAATACTTGGGAAAACAATGAAAACAAAAATAAAAATAGAATCTAGCCTGGGGAAATTAATGTATTCAAATCACATGGTCGTTCGAATACGAGTGTGATGACGAGCAATAAAAGATATCGAGAGGTCAAAATTGATATTGTGACGCATATGACAATCAGTACTGGAGTCTTCGAGAAAGTCCGAAACAAAGTACTAGATTATTTTAGAAAGTACTTGAAAACTGGAATAGAAAAGTCGAGACTATGGAACGGACAGAAACGAAACACCGAATCAGAATGAGGGAACGGTATAAATACGTCGCACACAGATCATGGAGTGGAGTAAGAAGAAGAAAGTGAAGCAAGCGATAAGTCTCGAGTGAGAAGTAAGCAGTGAAGAAGTAAAAGACGCGATAAGTACGGAAGCGATAAGTTAAGAAATCGTTAAGTGTACGGTAAAAAGTAACGGTTGTTATTAACGGACTAATAAAGTGTCACATTAATTCAAAATCGATTCAACAGCTCTTATTTATTCAAAATAATTAATCCAGCGAACCCTAAGCTCGCTACAATTGGTGTCAGAAGTGGGATTAATTATTGGTGAAATAAATAAGTCTGTGGAAGTGTATTGCGACGATGTCAGGTCGACATTTGGAGGACCGGAACATGGATAGCAGAGGAGAGAAGCCAATTCTTCGACAGCCTCTGCAAGCAGCAATAGAGGAAGAGGATGTTGATGTCGGCACAGATGCTTTTACAAGTGGACCAGACTGTCCGGGTGGAGAAGAAACAGCGAGTCAAGATGGTGCCAATGTAACGGAGAAAAATTCGCCACAGTTGGACATTTCGGAGATGCTCAGGATGATGATGATAAAATTAGATGCGCGAGCTGCAAAATTGGATGCGTGGGCTGCAGACGTTAATGCAAAATTGGACGCAGGAGCTGCAGAGTTTAAGGCAAAATTGGATGCCCAAAGGCAGTGTATGAAAGAATTCTGGGACTCGGAAGCGGAGGAATCTGAGGATGAGGAGAAATTGGAGCCGCATGAAAGGAAGAAACTCAGGAAGAGCAAAGCTATTCCCGACAGCAGTGCGGAAGGGGAGGAAGATGACGATGATGTGTTATGTGAAGAACTGAAGGATCTCATCGATGATAACCCGATTGAAGAGGACGGCAGTGATGGTGAAGACACTGATGCTTCAGGCCGTTCCCCGAAACGGATTTACAATGATGATGACGAGTTGGACGACCGACTGGAAGACGGCGACTGTGACCTTATTGAAGAGAATCTTGGTTTGAAAGTCGAACGCAGAAAGCGTCCCAAGCGTCTGCGGCGTACACAGGACGAAGAAAGTGATGGAGAGGAACAGCACGTCGATGAAGGTTCAGGACGTGAGGATATAGCCGAACAGCTATTCGACGACGAAGACGATGCTGAACGCCGCTCTGAACGTAGTCACAGGGAAACTGAGGCGGCAAAACATTTCAATGATGATGAGGAATCGGAGTCTGATGCTGAGGATTTTATTGTAGACGACGAAGGAAGGCCAATGGCTGAGAAGAAGAAAAGACGACTTCTAGTCACTCACGCGTCATTGCAAGACAGTTTCGGTGTAGATTTCGACTATGAGGATTTCACTAATTGTGACGAGGTAGGATATGAACCCGAATACGAACCTAGTGAATTGGAAAGGGGTCACTTTACGGATTTGTACAATGAAATCCGTAAAACGGATATTCCTGAGCGAATGCAATTACGCGAAGTTCCGGTTACGCCTGTTCCAGAGGGACCCAACGAGCTACAAGATGAAGCTGAATGGATTTACAAACAGGTGTTTTGTAAATCAACTGTTTCCGAACAAGAGAGATCAACGGATGTTGGAGGTCGAGACCGCTATTATAAGCCACCACATACGGGGAGAAAAATCAAGCAAGCCCTAGATTGTAGGCGTAATCAACAGCTAGAGGTGCCGTTCATTGCGTTCTATAGAGAAGAACACGTGAAACCAGAATTAACGTGCGACGATCTATGGAAAGTCTATTACTTCGACGCACGCTGGTGTTTACTGTCAGCTCCAAAAAACAAACCGCTCCAGTTATTTGAAAAGATGCGGAACTACCAGTTGGATACGGTTATGAAATCGACAGAGGCTCCAATACCAGATGATATGCGTGTAATTAAGGATGAAGATCTAGATCGCTTATGTGATGTGCAAACTCCAGAAGAGCTTAAAGGTGTGCACATGCATTTTCTCTTATACTATTCGCATGAGATCCCTAAAATGCAAGAGAAATTCCGTCATCAGGAAAAGGAAGAATGGCGGCAGGCCAGAGCTGAGGCGAAAAGGAGAGCAGTAGAAAATTTGGAAGAAAGTCAAGAACTTCCACCGCCGAACGCCAAGATGAAAGTGGTACATCGTGACCGACTGGCGGCTTTTGTTGGCCCGGGAGACCAGTGAACTTAGTTCGGGACGAACTAATCTAGGCGGAGGGTAGTGTGACGCATATGACAATCAGTACTGGAGTCTTCGAGAAAGTCCGAAACAAAGTACTAGATTATTTTAGAAAGTACTTGAAAACTGGAATAGAAAAGTCGAGACTATGGAACGGACAGAAAGGAAACACCGAATCAGAATGAGGGAACGGTATAAATACGTCGCACACAGATCATGGAGTGGAGTAAGAAGAAGAAAGTGAAGCAAGCGATAAGTCTCGAGTGAGAAGTAAGCAGTGAAGAAGTAAAAGACGCGATAAGTACGGAAGCGATAAGTTAAGAAATCGTTAAGTGTACGGTAAAAAGTAACGGTTGTTATTAACGGACTAATAAAGTGTCACATTAATTCACAATCGATTCAACGGCTCTTATTTATTCAAAATAATTAATCCAGCGAACCCTAAGCTCGCTACAATATCATATAGCCTATGACTAAGTACAAGAGCACTTCGAGTATTTCGTTGATGCTCTAAGGTTCTCTCTAGTAGTTGACCTTCTCCACGAGGACATGGAAAGATTCTACCACAAAATAAAATTCTCCCCAACCGAAGCGGGACAAATAATTACATCGTTACAATACACACAATTTTGCATTAAACTTTTATTTACAAAATTCTGCAGATTGTCTAGCATTTAGAGAAGACAATTTAAACTTAATTACATCATGAAAGTTAAATATAAATTTATTCAGTTGATTAAGGATAAAGCAAACATTAGGCGCTTTTAAAAAAATATTTTGTTAGGCACATAACTTATAATTTTGCATTAAGTTGTGCGGCTTACTGCAAAGACCGCAGACTTTATTCTTGAAAACTCCATAGATTTCCAAATTAAACAGGGTGTCCATATCGAACTGTATGGTGGATTTCATGGCATCATGTTCCACGGTCAGGATGTTCTGTTCATTTATTCCGATTCTAAAAGGAAATGTACAAAGTATTTTTATCAATGTTTTAATAAGATTTGTTTGGTGTTACTACCTATATTCAAAGTCCTTTTTATCTTCCGGCATTTGATAAGGTCGTTCTCGAATGTTTATCTTAAATGTATCGTTAACAGATATGAAGACAGGATCGTTGTTCAAAGTCAAGTTTTGTGGTTGGAATGTCAAAAAATGGTCACCGAAGTACATCTTTAAGCCGTAATTGTTCTCGTCAGGATTTATTGGTGGAATAAGGAAAATTGCCATCTTAGGTTTTGATGAACAATCTGCCGCCAGGAGTGTTAAGCATGAGGCATTACTTCGGAAGTACTCATTCAAACTGAGAAGGTAGTCATCAAACGTGTTTACCATACCGTTGATAATTGAACATGATCCTTAAAAAAAAGAAAATATCAAAACATTTTTATAATAAGAATGTAGTCGTAAATTCTTCTACGATCAAAAGACGTTTGTATGTTGTAAATATGTTAAAAAACCGACATCATTTTTAAAAGGCTTACATTTTTGCAGTTAAGTGAAAGAGGGTGCGACCTGCGCCGTCACTGAACGCTCATAGGGTGAACTGACGAGCATTTTCTGTTATGACAATTGCCTAATGAACTCTTAATTTATCTTTGTTAAGGTATAGCAAGTTAGGGAGAAAAAAAAAACAGACATAATGTTGTTATAATACATCAACTGAGAACGAAATAAGTTTTTTGATACCCCTGAGCGGATACCTACCACTGAGTAATTGTGTTTTCTGTAAATTTTTCTTTCTTTATTTTCAGAGAAAATACACGATTGAAATACAGTGCAGGACTTTTCATCGTAGGCGTTTCTAAGGACTTATTGACCTATCCTCGTATAAAGCAAAACCTGCTGATTGGTAATGAGGTTTGACGAGTTTGGTCGGAAATGCTCGTATGAATGTGAGAAATTCAACTCGCTATCAACAGCAAACTGCAAAATTTTAGGACGAGTGTACGCCTCGTAAACAGTGGGCAGGTTGGATGGATTCAAATATTTTTTGCATATCTTAAGAAACGAGGGGATGGGAGCGAACATACAGGGCAAAGTCTCTGATTGATTTCAACCCGCCGAAAGTCAGGACGATCATTGTCCGTGTTGAATCCACTTTGGCACCCGCCAAGTAGTGAACCAATGCATTCAGCGACATCCTGAAAATGGTTGGCGCAGGGCTAATAACTTTGCCCGTAAAAATAAATTACTATGGCAAATTTAACAAGCATCGAATATGGACCGGATATACGACGACGACCACCACCATCACCATCATCGGCACTACAACCGGGATCCGGTCTTGGTCTTAGTTAACAAGTATGAGGCTTGTTAAATTTTCCATAATAATTTGTTTTTGCGGGCAAGGTTATTAGCCTTGCGCCAGACACGACGACGACCACGGAAACGAAAATGGCTAAACGATTTAAGAATTTTCTCATGGGACGTCTGCTCACTATACAGAACTCGAGCTGCACAGCAGTTAGCTGATGCCCTGACCGAATATAAAGCTGACATAACAGCATTACAAGAAATAAGATGGACGGGGAGTTGTGTTATTCAAAGAAACGAGTATGGCATTGTTGTATTCCAGAATACTACCCTTTATTAAATTTAACACTGAATCTCCTTACACATCCTTAAAAACTTCACTTAACATATATTACATTCTCACTTAATACATACCATTCATAAACATTCACAATATTACCAGTTACAGCACATTTAATAACCTGCACCTTTTTATTCATTCAAAACATAGTAACTTTGATTTTCGTCCAGATTTCATTCATGTAAAAAGTCACAGAGAGAAAATTAAATAGAAAAAATTCAGTTGAGATTTGGAAGTCAGAGAAACAAGTCAGAAGTCAGGAGTTCAGAAAAAGATAAAGATAGAAGTTATTACAATAGAGAAGAAGTTATTAGTTCAGAAACAATAGAGACAATAGAAGAAAAGAATAAATAGAAAAATTCTGAGAGAAGATAAATTAATTAAATCCTGCGTTTTAATTAAGATTAAAAATAAAAGGTCCACGCTCTTCCCTCAACCGAGGAAGCACGGCGCCGGACGTCAACAGCATTTATTACAGCTGGCATGCAAAACACCATGTGCTCGGGGTAGGCTTTCTAGTCAGCCAAAAACTGAAGTCTGCCACTGTCGGCTTTAATGCAATAAAGGAGAGGCTATGCACTCTTCGTGCGCTAGGCAAGCTTAAGAACATAAGCCTCATAAACGTTCACGGACCTACAGAGGAGTCCCCTGACGACGAAAAGGAAGAATACAACGACAACATCGAACGGGCCTTCAATCCCTGCCTAAGATACGATGTGAAAATCGTTTATTGGTGATTTGAATGCGAAAATAGGTTGGGAGACGGTTTTCAGGCACTATGCAGGTTCCCATAGTTTGCATGAGTTGTCTAGCATGTAATTTAGAAACTTAGAAGATAAAAAGAAAATAAAAAATGTGTTTTAAAAATGAAGTGAAATGAAACACTAATGACAATGGACTACGAGTCATCGAACTGGCAGCATCGAGAAACTTGGTCGTTGCAAGTACCAGGTTTCCGCATAAAGATATCCACAAAGCCACCTGGGTATCACTTGATGGAGCCACTCGCAACCAAATTGACCACGTGTTGATAGATCACCGCCATTCCTCGAGCCTGATGACGGTACGAACGTACCGAGGTGCCAACGTCGACTCGGATCACTATCTTGTTGGTACAGTTTTCCGAGCGCGGATTGCCTTACGGAGACGTATTGCATCCGCGGATCAGTTTCGAATCAACAAACAACAATATTGCTGTCTTATAGAATACCAGTAACACGTTTGGTAATGCGCTAAGACTCGCCCTCGAAGAGCTCGACGGAGGGAGAGTAAGTCCTGGGGCCAGAATACCGGGCGCAGAAGAGAAATGGACACGTCTTAAGAATACTGTCATTAGTACTGCCAACTCCATCTTAGGCAGTAGTCGTAGAGATCGGAGCGACTGGTTTGATGATGATTGCAAACTAGCGACTGAACGCAAGAATGCTGCATACCGGGCAATGCAGCAGTCTCATAGGACGCGGGTACGCGAGGAGAAATATAAAGACCTCAGAAGATCTGAAAAAAGACTCCACAAACAAAAGAAAAGTGCTTGGAAAATAATCTAGTCTGCGAAATAGAGAAACGTAGAGAGCGCGGTCCGCACCAGGCGCGGAAGTTCTACCAAATAATCCTCAGTATGAGGCGGTACACACCACGCTGCACTTACTGCAAGGATAAAGAGGGCAATCTGATCACCGATCCTGAAGGCATTCTGCAGCGAAGGGAAGTGCACTTCAATGAATTGCTAAATGGTCAGTTCACAGAAGAATTGGAGGCTCCACCAATGCAAAATCAAGACCAAATGTTGCCGTCACCAAGCATTGAGGAAACATTAAAAGCCATAAAACAGCTCAAATCAAATAAAGCCCCCGGAGCTGATGGCATACCAGCTGAGCTGATCAAATAAGGAGGGACAGCGTTACATCACGCAATTCATGAGATCGTGGTGCACGTATGGAAGCAAGAGGAGATGCCGGAAGATTGGCGTCGCGGTATAATTTGCCCCATGCATAAGAAGGGAGATATCACGCTGTGCAGCTACTATAGGGGTATAACATTGCTGCGTACCGCCTATAAGATACTCTCCACTATCCTACAAGATCGGATAGCCGCGTACGCTAAAGTCATTGTGGGGGTTTAAGTATTGTGTGCAGGCGTATTGCGCTGGCTTCACTTCACCCACCTATTAATCCTTCACAAAAAATTATCGTCCGGAATCCGAGCACGTGGGGGAAATAAAAACACTTGTTTTGTGCGTTGATGCTTCTTTTAGTACGTTCTTTTATTCTTTGCTGTGGGGGGATGTACAACTCGGTGGACAATAAGGAAATACAGTTTTTGAACATCAGTTATAGGTTTTCGTGTGTTTTTTTGTCGGTTACACTTTATTCGTTTTTCTTATGGTACACTAGGCTACACTTCTTTTGCTTTTCTTATGTTATACTAAGTCTGATTTCTGTTTTCCGCGCGGAACGATTCAGCGGAAATGCACCCACGGCGGGACTCGCGTTGTTACGACTGGATTCACTTATGAAAGCGTTCTGAGAACTGTATTTACATTACTGATTAGTTTAGGTGTACTGTATACTTAAATCTAATCGATAAACCATGTAATTGCGCGCGCGTAGCGTGACCGTCCCCAGCGGTTGACGAACTTCGACTTCTATAGCGACTCGGTGCGTGTGGACCGGGTGGTGGTTGGATTGCGACTTTTTGTTGTGAACGCCATGGTGGATAAATTGCGACTTTGTGTATTGTAGGTTTGCGATGGGGAGTTGGGTTGAGGTGACGCGCTGTTAGCGGTCAAGATTGGTTGGCGTTGTGGGTTGGTTCTCCGTGTGGTATAGAGAACCCCCACATCATCATTGGTCAATATCAGTGTGCCTTCGTCCCAAGCAAATCAGCGATTGATTAGATATTCACCCTTAGGCAGGCGATGGAATAATGTCGGGTATTTAAGATTCGATTATATCATCTGTATATAGACTTTAAGGCCGCCTACGACAGCATAGCCAGGGTAGAACTATATAATGCCATGAGAGAGTTCGGCATTCAAAACAAATTGATACGACTTTGTAGGTAGACCATGACCAACGTAACTAGTCAAGTAAAAATAGCGGGATTGCTGTCCAAACTAATAAACATCTTTAATGGGCTCCGACAAGGGGATGGTCTAACCTGCCTCCTCTTCAACCTGGCGTTGGAGAAGTCAATCCGCGACTCTGGCGATACAATTAGAAGGACTATTGTCACCAAGTCCAGCCAGATAATTGCCTACGCAGATGACATCGACATCATCGGTAGAACCGAATCGGCTGTACAGGAATCCTTCACCCAGATCGAGCAGGCGGCACAAAAACTGGGACTGCACATTAATGAGGGGAAAACTAAGTACAATACATGATGGCAACATCTGCGAAGAGACGACCTAACGTTGGTCAAACTATCAGGGTAGCGGTGCACGAATTTGAAGCAGTGCAATCCTTTAATTGCCTTGAGTCAATAGTATCAGCCGAAACAATATGGAAGAAGAAATACGCGAACAGCTGATCAAGTCCAACAAAGCCTACTATGGTCTATCAAGGCTCTTTAAATCCCGAAATTTATCCAGAACATCCAAGCTACTACTATACAAGACCATGGTCTTACCAGTACTCATGTATGGATCCGAGACATGGGTGCTCAATAAAAGGCACTCTGAACTCTTAGCCGCGTTCGAGAAGAAGGTCTTAAGGAGAATTGTTGGCCCCGTATGTCAGGGAGGACGATTCCGGAGACGGTACAACCATGAGTTGGACGCGATCTACCTTGAAGCTAATATTGTAAGCAAAATCAAGCTCGGTAGAGTCCGGTGGGCGGGACATCTAGCTCGAATGAGCGAAGAGGAGCCTGCCCGGAAAGTCCTTTGTGGCAGGATGTGTGGAACGAGACAGCGCTGCAGACCTTGTCTGCGATGGAGGGATGACGTAGACCAGGACGCCCAGTGCATGGAAGTGCCAAACTGGATGACATCGGCTCGAAATCGGGACCGGTGGAGAGATTTGTTAAATAAGGCCAAGACCGGATACCGGTTGTAGTGCCGATGATGATGATGGTTATCTGTTCTGCATTACGTGTAGGGAGTTTGATGGATTCTTTTTGTTCCCTAGGTATGTCTACACTTTTATCTTGTATGCACTGAGATTGTGATATTGATATTGTGGATCTGTGGCTACGAAATCCCTATTTGGGGTCATTGAGAAGGTCATTTGATTACAGATATTTTGAAAGTTGAAAGTTAATTAGTCATTCCAATACTTTGGTGAGAATGCGTCGATAAGAATATAGTCTATACGACTTTCCGGCACAAAGGACAAATATCACGACGGATGCTGGGTTCCACAGGGGATTAGTCAAAGTGACTAATGTAATGTACTGCTGCCTGGATATGCAGAACGAGAAACATGAACCTTTAAACAATAATGTGAAATTTAGTCGTATTTTAATTACGCAAATGATGTATATAGATAAGTAATGGATCGGATTTTCGTGTATTGTACACACAAGGACGCGCCATACGCCACAAACTATTGCTACAAAAAACTCTAGAACAAAAAAGGAAACTTTTTTGTCTTTCTTAACCGAAATATTTTTCAAAGGCGGAATTTCTGTAGATTTCAAAATCAACACTTTTCAATGGAATGCTTGTTTTTAATACGGTATGTAAGTAATAAAAATAACTACAATAGACGAAGCGGAGAGCTATGACTCTCTGCATCGAAGAAGAGGATCATTAATAGATCCGACAAAAGAGCCAATCGTCAAAATGATTGGATCCTTCTTATTATTTAAGATTCCACATGCCTTTGTATCTTTTGATTATTTAAGATTCCACATACCTTTGTGCCCAAACAGACAACTAAAAAAATCCAAATTAGTATTCTATTCAGTTTGTTTACCATACCTGTGATCGAATGTTGACACAATTCGAAAGTTGAACAATTTAAAAGCGAGAATTATTACCGTCACGACTTACTTTTTAATCCTGTATCGTAAGAGAATTGCTCAGTGGCGTCATATTTAGAATCCAACTTCTGTAGGAAGGGAATGTGATAGATACTCCAAGTAATGTTATTAACGCCGACTGTTAGCCAAAAATCGTCATTGGGAGCTTTTATCGATAAATCAATTTCCTTATCCAAGTTCAAACGATCCACTTTCTTGTCCGACAGAGCTGAAACGAAATGATCCAGACGATTCGACCATAGTCCAAACCATTCCGGCATCTGTAAGCAAATTATGATTATTCTTTGTTATTTCAATTAAGGACAAAATTGAACCTCGGTGAATTTTAAATCAATTCCATATCTAGTTATTGAAGTAAAATTTTCGAAATTAATTCGTTTGCAATATTTTGATGTCGGTATTGGACTAAATTTAAGAACTTCCTTAGGGCAGTAGTCCGTATCTACAAGTCCTGTGTCGGTTAAGAAGTATTGGTAGGCATTCTCTGATGGCTAAAATAAATACATTTAGTGGAGTTATAAATGAACTTTAGAAATTTGAGGGACTTACACCAGCAGTAGCAATCATTACAACCGTCGAAGTGTCATTTGGGCATAGTTGGTCTCCAAAAGTTTTACCGAAAACTATCTTGCCGTCTAAAGTATGCGGACGTTTAGAGAAGACTAAAGGTGAATATGTCAAGTTCAAGCAAGCCTGCAAATGAAACCAATTCATGCATTTAAATCATGGTATTCTCTAATTTTAGTTTATAGTTGAAATTTCGGGGGAAACTTATTTGTTTTTAATTTGGAAACATATTTCTGTTAAAAAGGCACAATGTGTTTTACATTTTTAGACTTAATAATTGATCTATAGTAACAATAGCATTCTTTTATCTGAAAGGATTTCTAATTATGCTACTATCGGAGAACAATAATCGATTTTATTTTACAAAAAAAAACAAATGTAACAAAAATATCCGATTTTTTTTAATATGTATGTATGCGCTAAATGAATTATTAGCATCCTTTGTTAGCAACACGTCACACAATACTTTAAGAATATTTTAAAACAGTGGTATAAATGAAATATTAATAATGCGGTATAAGAATATTCACTTTATTTATTCATCTTAATGTGGTATACAAGAATGTTCACAGTTTGGTGTAGAAGTATCTACTAACTATTAATTTGAGCTGACAACCACTCGTGAATCACGAATTGCCCATCTAACGAACTGGGTTCTCATTTTCACGAGTGTACTGCTCTGACTGACTATGAATTATAGTGTGGGGAGGAAGTGTATTGTGACAGGCATGGGCACTCGGTTCATCTTCCTCCTCCATCATAAAACGTAAGTTCCACCGCAGCAGACGTCCATCGAACGCGGAAGGATGAGCGATAACATCCAGGAAACTGCAGTACAGGAGAATAAATAAATAAAACGCACTGTCTATTGGTGATCACCGTTTTTTATTATTTTAATAGCTTATTTCTTTTCACATTTTACACAGTTTTATTTGGACCGCGCTCACTAGAGAAATTACTTTTAATCGAGTATTTTGCTAACAAATTTATCCGACTTTTTACTCCGGAATATACGCGTCCTCGGCGCGCGACGAGGAGCGGGAGCGGCATGACCGTGGTGGTCAGCGGATGGAATTAGACTCAGCGATAAATGGCTCGAGCAGAACCGACTCGGTAATGGAGTGAGTTTGTGGTGTGGTGGTAGATATCCTCAGGATATCGTTTTTACCTACCACCAGAGAAACGTAAAGTCTCTCTTCATCATCATCATCATCGGCACTACAACTGGGAACCGGTCTTGGCCTTATTTAGCAAGTCCTGAGGCTTGTTACATTTTCAACAATGATTTGTTTTTTCCGGGCAAGGTCATTAGTCTTGCGCCACAGGCTCCCCGACGGGGAATTGAACCACGGTCTCCCGCGTGACAGGGGGGTATACTAACCACTATACTATCGAGGAGCCCGATAGGAGTCTCTCTTGGTGGAATAGAAAACCAGATCTCGTAATGGGGATCATGGTGGTATGTGTGTGATGGTTCAGATCTGTGTTGTTTACTCATGAGTAAAGGCAATGGAAAAACAAAGCAGGCAGGCGGCAAGGACAAAGGAATCGGCGCGATCATGGTTTATGATGTGCATCGCGGCTAAATAAATAGACGACGATGCATCGAAGAGGCTTCTCGATAGTATAGTGGTTAGTATACCCGCCTGTCACGCGGGAGACCGGGGTTCGATTCCCCGTCGGGGAGCCTCTGGCGCAAGACTAATGACCTTGCCCGGAAAAAAAAATCATTATGGAAAATTTAACAAGCCCCAGGACTTCCTAAATAAGGCCAATACCGGCTCCCGGTTGTAGTGCCGATGATGATGATGATGCATCGAAGAGATGTGCTAAAAGCAAATATGGGACGAGGGCATCATAAAAGTCTTAGATGAGTGATGTTGTAGCGTTCTACGAACGCACAATTCCGCGCAGGTAAGGTCCTACCTTCAAAGAACGTACTTACCTGAGAG
The DNA here is from genome assembly GCA_963931805.1 of Microdon myrmicae. Classification (NCBI taxonomy): domain Eukaryota; kingdom Metazoa; phylum Arthropoda; class Insecta; order Diptera; family Syrphidae; genus Microdon; species Microdon myrmicae. Next base: position 67,263,995 of record OZ007500.1, on the reverse strand, counting down.
CGTTGCACGCGCCCACAGACGCGTGCCCCAAAGTCCCACCATAGGGCCTGCAACTCGCAGCCAACGTTGAGACCGACACCAAGAAGCAAGGAACTGAAGTCCCCAAAGCTTTTAAAGTCAAGCTCAACAATTATAATTCATCATGCCTGAAACAAAGGTATAAACATCCCTGCGTTCTATTCCTAAAATCAATTCCCAAAATGCCATACATGCCGCCTTCGCCCAGGAACATCCCATCGAACCGGCAATTCCGAAATTCGATACAAAAGAATTGCTATCATCAAAGAATGAGCCGATCAACGGATGCACGTGCGGGTAATCTAACGCAAGGACCACCCAAATCCGTTGAACAACAGAAGGCAGCCACAACCTATCGCAATCGAATATATCTCAACGAGATATCCGATAATTTATGAGGAGTTAAGCCAACAAAGGCAATACTCCGGTCCCACGGCCACGCTAGAATTTCACACCATTATGAAGATCTAATGGATTTCGATTCCGGGTACCAAGTTCAAATAAGACCCACGGACTGCACGTCAAAACAATCGCCGAATATCTCTGGTCTGGGCGCCAGATGTTCTGTGCAAACAGAAGGCCGTGGAAATGAAATTCTACCAGCGATAATAATGATGTATGCAAGATGACTTTCCCCTTTTCAGGAAACTACGAAATATCCCCGGGGATGTAATAACATGCTGCTAACAGAGATTCGGAAATTCTGTTAGCAATGCGAATAGGAAATTTCTCTGTGCAGATATAGATACGATCTGTAGCAGGATATTTTTGGGGTTGAGATAGTTAGTCAGACTTCGATCGTCAACGGGACGACAATTATCACGTCGAGGTGGTAGTGAGAAACGTCGAGGAGGTAGTTAGTATCGTATCCGAATTTCGGTTAATTTAATCTAAGGGAGTAACGTGTGTTTCGTGCATGTGCTTCGCTACGTGTTTAATAAAAATATTGTCGAGACACTTATTTAGTTTGAATCCGGCCTAGTGCGCAACTTAGACACAAAATAAAAGTACAAAATAAAACAATTCTTCTCGTGGTTTAATTTGACATTGTTTTCGCTCCGTTCGTGTGTTTCGCTGTTTTGGGAGTAGTGTTCGGCGGAACACTCCAGTATCAACTAGAATACGCAATAAGCAACCGCCAAAATGCCCTTCTTCATACTATCCTTCACGGATGACTCGGTCGAGCCGAACCCCTCCTACTTTACTGGCATGTCTGAATTCTCCCTGGGCCCCCTCATCCCTCTACACATTCAACAACACCAAGTAATAGAAAAACTTGAACAACTGAAAGACGATTTCAGTCCCGGCCCAGATGGACTCCCTGCTATCTTCTTAAAAAAATGCTCCTCTTCTCTCTCTCTCCCGCTCGCTTTAATCTTCAATCTATTCCTTGCACAAGGTCTATTCCCCGACATTTGGAAATCCTCCTGCATAACCCCCATACATAAAAAGGGGCCAAAAAACGATATATCCAATTATCGTCCCATTGCTAAGCTCTTACACATTCCTAAAATGTTCGAAGGCCTTCTATATGAAGCGTTATCTTTTCGCTGCACTCCCATCATCTCTCCTAACCAGCATGACTTTAGTAAGGCCTTCGACAAAATCTCTCATAACCTCATTCTCTTCAAATTATCCTCCCTTGGTTTTGAACCCCTGTTGATGCAGTGGACCTTATCCTATCTCAACGCTCGAACCTGCCGTATGCGATTTAGATCCACCCTCTCCGATCCTTTTTTTCCAATCTCAGGCGCCCCCCAGGGCAGTCATCTTGGCCCCCTACTATTTATCATAACTATAAACGACATAGGCTCGTGCATCAACCACTCCCTCATATCGCTTTACGCGGATGATACCAAAATTGTCAAGACAATCCGCTCTGCCCTTGACTCCTCACTTCTCCAATCGGATCTTGACAGCTTTTCGATCTGGTGCCAAAACAACTGCCTAGAACTGAATATCGCCAAATGTCACACAATCACCTTCTCTCGGAAACGCTCCCCCACCATGCCTCGTTCCTATCTCTTGCTAGAACAACCGATAACGTCGGTTGAATCGATTCGCGACCTGGGCGTCCTATGCGACAAGGAACTTAGATTTACCGCACATATCGATGACATATTCCTCAAGGCCAACGCCGCCCTTGGCTTTGTAAAACGTTGGTCGAAGGGATTCCTAAACCCCTAAGTCACGACATGCCAACTCTTTCCCCACCTCCTTCGATTTCAACTTCTCCACTCCTGCCCTCAAACGACGTCTCAGAAGTAAAGAAGTAACCCGTCCTAACCCCGTCTCACAAATGCCGTATTTGCCTCCCCCACATACACTTGCTCTTTCCTAGCCTCCTACCCCCCCCCCCCCTCCCCCTTTCGACCAGTCATTTTCGCCTCCTGGTTTTTCTTTTTTATTCTTACTCTTGATTTAAGATTGTCTGTTAGGTTCTTTTTTTTTAGAACTTTCGCCATATTAACGATTATCTAATGACACATTTGCCACCCCCACATACACTCGCTCTTCCCCTGCCTCCTACCTCCCCTACTTCCCAGTCCTCTTCTCCTTCCTGATTTTTCTCCTTTTTTTCTTTTTTCTCTTTTTTTTTTAAATTATTTCTGAATTACTACTTTAGAGTTTAAGTTAGTCTGTAAGGTATTGTATTAATTTATGCTTGGATTAAGCCAAATAAATGAGGGTTCTGCCCTCACTAAACTTAAATAGGCGAATAGCCATTGGGAAAAGGTGCTAATGGGTTGGTGGACGAAACGAATCCCTACTTGCATTTGTATATCCAGGGAAATTTGTTTGTGGGAAACAGATTCTATATTTGCATTGTTTATGCTTTGAATTCAATCCGGCGGCTATGCGCGAAGTCGATGATTGTTTGAAGATCCAAACAAAGGAGCATTTCTGAGTAAAGTGCTTGCAGCTGTATCGGTAGTCGCAAGTCATTGCAAAGCAGATTAGATGGTTATACAATGACGGTTTGTATATACCATCTGTGTCAATTGTACATGGCATCTATGGCGACGCAAGTGTCGAACTCTAGTGTGAAAATCTACGCTAATTGGGAATTCGGTTCTTGGTCGCTAATGCAGAGATGCATTGATACATGTATAAATGCCCTTGTGGGAGAAATTCTTACAGGAATTTTGTATGCGAAGAGATGCATGAAAGGTAAGGATTCTTCAACAGGGACTTTTAGATTATAAATTTGATAACCTAGATGCGTAAAGCACTTAAGGTGCTAATGCGATTGCATTCGCGAAAACTTATGCCGATTGGGTTGTAGTTATGGGGGTTTTTCAGGTAAGTGGGCCGTGGGGTTTGGCGGAAGCGCCACAATAGAACCAACCAAAAGTCAGTTTGCCTACATTGTCACGATGTGTCTACATTGTCACGATGTATAATTTTGTCTCAAATTCACCTCCATCATTGCCATTCCACACTCGGCCGTCCTGACTGGACATTCTACCCGAATCTTCATCGCCGTCGTCTTCCTCGTCACTCCTAAATATATCCTCACTGTCTCGTTTGCCCAGGTTTCATATAGTCTGCGGCGGATGATGCCTATTTGAGCCCCCTATATCGTTTTTTGGCCCCTTTTTATGTATGGGGGTTATGTAGGAGGATTTCCAAATGTCGGGGAATAGACCTTGTGCAAGGAATAGATTGAAGATTAAAGCGAGCGGGAGAGAGAGAGAGGAGAGGAGCATTTTTTTAAGAAGATAGCAGGGAGTCCATCTGGGCCGGGACTGAAATCGTCTTTCAGTTGTTCAAGTTTTTCTATTACTTGGTGTTGTTGAATGTGTAGAGGGATGAGGGGGCCCAGGGAGAATTCAGACATCCCAGTAAAGTAGGAGGGGTTCGGCTCGACCGAGTCATCCGTGAAGGATAGTATGAAGAAGGGCATTTTGGCGGTTGCTTATTGCGTATTCTAGTTGATACTGGAGTGTTCCGCCGAACACTACTCCCAAAACAGCGAAACACACGAACGGAGCGAAAACAATGTCAAATTAAACCACGAGAAGAATTGTTTTATTTTGTACTTTTATTTTGTGTCTAAGTTGCGCACTAGGCCGGATTCAAACTAAATAAGTGTCTCGACAATATTTTTATTAAACACGTAGCGAAGCACATGCACGAAACACACGTTACTCCCTTAGATTAAATTAACCGAAATTCGGATACGATACTAACTACCTCCTCGACGTTTCTCACTACCACCTCGACGTGATAATTGTCGTCCCGTTGACGATCGAAATCTGACTAACTATCTCAACCCCAAAAATATCCTGCTACAGATCGTATCTATATCTGCACAGAGAAATTTCCTATTCGCATTGCTAACAGAATTTCCGAATCTCTGTTAGCAGCATGTTATTACATCCCCGGGGATATTTCGTAGTTTCCTGAAAAGGGGAAAGTCATCTTGCATACATCATTATTATCGCTGGTAAAATTTCATTTCCACGGCCTTCTGTTTGCACAGAACATCTGGCGCCCAGACCAGAGATATTCGGCGATTGTTTTGACGTGCAGTCCGTGGGTCTTATTTGAACTTGGTACCCGGAATCGAAATCCATTAGATCTTCATAATGGTGTGAAATTCTAGCGCGGCCGTGGGACCGGAGTATTGCCTTTGTTGGCTTAACTCCTCATAAATTATCGGATATCTCGTTGAGATATATTCGATTGCGATAGGTCGTGGCTGCCTTCTGTTGTTCAACGGATTTGGGTGGTCCTTGCGTTAGATTACCCGCACGTGCATCCATTGATCGGCTCATTCTTTGATGATAGCAATTCTTTTGTATCGAATTTCGGAATTGCCGGTTCGATGGGATGTTCCTGGGCGAAGGCGGCATGTATGGCATTTTGGGAATTGTTTTTAGGAATAGAACGCAGGGATGTTTATACCCTTGTTTCAGGCATGATGAATTATAATTGTTGAGCTTGACCTTAAAAGCGCTGGGGACTTCAGTTCCTTGCTTTTTGGTGTCGGTCTCAACGTTGGCTGCGGGTTGCAGGCCCTATGATGGGACTTTGGGGCACGCGTCTGTGGGCGCGTGCAACGCTCTCAGGTAAGTACGTTCTCTGAAGGTAGGACCTTACCTGCGCGGAATTGTGCGTTCGTAGAACGCTACAACATCACTCATCTAAGACTTTTATGATGCCCTCGTCCCATATTTGCTGTTAGCACATCTCTTCGATGCTTCGTCGTCTATTTATTTAGCCGCGATGCACATCATAAACCATGATCGCGCCGATTCCTTTGTCCTTGCCGCCTGCCTGCTTTGTTTTTCCATTGCCTTCACTCATGAGTAAACAACACAGATCTGAACGATCACACACATACCACCATGATCCCCATTACGAGATCTGGTTTTCTATTCCACAAAGAGAGACTCCTATCGGGCTCCTCGATAGTATAGTGGTTAGTATACCCCCCCTGTCACGCGGGAGACCGTGGTTCAATTCCCCGTCGGGGAGCCTCTGGCGCAAGACTAATGACCTTGCCCGGAAAAAACAAATCATTATGGAAAATTTAACAAGCCTCAGGACTTGCTAAATAAGGCCAAGACCGGTTCCCAGTTGTAGTGCCGATGATGATGATGATTTGAATGAGGGCGGCATATCTTTTCGGGACTCCCAGTACACCTACAATATGGGGGTCCATGAAACCGCCTGTACTATAATCTATTCACCACAGTAATTATACATCTTGATGTTTACTGCTTTTATATGTATAAGCTTTTAACTCGTTATGGTCCAGGAGCTTTAAGCTTGCAAAATGAAATAAACAGTTGAATTTGAATGCGGAAGAATCTGGTCGTTCTTTTTTCCATCTCCTTTCGCATGAGTGCGGGTTTTAAGTGGGCTGCGCAATCAACTTCATAACTGGCGTTTCGAAAACCGCAGTTTCACCACATTCAGCGAAAACAATAGAGCGGCCTCCCCCGTTAGAAATGAATATACGAATACGTTCGTGCGCACACCAGTTGACTGTACTTGAGTTTAAAAACCATATTCACACACGCGACAGTTGCCTGATGCGTTGAGCACTGGTTCAATTTTTAGTGATACTAACGGTTATGGCGTCAGCTCAATTCACACAGTCTTCACTATCGTCACAAACGCTATAAGACTACTTCGTGACAGATAAGTATACCGAAGTAGAAAGTACATTATGTGAAACTTAAGGTCACCTAAGAGATCTGTGGCGGTTCCGCCAAATCCCACAGTTTACCTTCCTAAAAAACCCCCATAATCATCACCCAAGACGCTCAAGTCCTCGCCAATGCATTCGCATTCGGCACCTAAAAATGCTGCACGCATTTAAGAGATCAAATCTATGATCTTTAAATCCCTGTAAAGAAAACTTACCTTCATGCATTCTCTTCGCATACCACTGCCCCTTAAGATTTCTTTATTAGCTTACCAGGAATTTCCAATCAATTTCGGCATCTACGTCGCCAGTCAAATTTCCTTAGATGAATTCCGGTAAACAAAATAATTAGATTTACATACATTGTAACCTTCATGACAGGGATCATAAATACTGCGCCGTCTATTTTTCCCAGCCGCGCCATGTGTACAACAATGTTCCCTATATACACATTGGCCGGCGACTCACACCCTAGGGACCAAAGCAAATACGCATTCCGCGTCTCTTGCATCAATTAAATCCTACAGCATATTCAAATGCAAATAGGAACTCAATACCTACCCTTACTATCGTATCCCATTAACACCTTTTTACCAACGTCCGTCGTAGCGACGTTGCATAAGCATGACCCTCATTACGGCGCGAACCATTTGGTCGCCTTTTCCTTTGTTCTCGCCGACTGCCCTTCTCGTCGTTCCACTGCTTTCGAACACGTGCAACAACATCGGAACTGAACGTCCACACACACAAAACCATGATCTCGACTACGAGATCTGGTTTTCTTGTTCCCACAAGAGAGACTCTACGTTACACTTGTGGGAGATAAAACATATCCTTGGCAAGAATATATTCACACCCTTAAGAGAAAAGTTTTTCTCTCTCTTCCTTTTTTCCTTAGCGAAATCATCTCTGCATGAGACGACGATTGCTGAGTCCTTTACCATCCTTCGACCCGAGCGGGTCGAGGCTCCATCGCTACCCTGGTGCGCACAGGGAAGCGATAATGTAATAATCGTGTGTCGTTGTCCCCGCGAGTCAGTACGAATTTTCTCCTTAATTAAATACGCAAGTTTCAATTATTTTACCGTTTGTACTTTGCCCTTGTGTTAACCGTTCGTGTGTAATTAAAATTATTGTCCTTCAGTGTTTGTTTAAGATTAATTAAAAATAAAAAACCTTTCACTAATAACAGTGACCAATGTTTCCTTTTACCTTTCCTGTTTGTGGACGTGGTGTTGCAGTTTCCGAGCGTTTTCTGCGGAACTTTTGTGTTTCTCTTGTTGCGACGACGGGCCAATTAATTAATTTATGACGGAGGAGGAAGTGAATCGAATGTCCGTGTTAGGCACATTACTTCCTCCCCACAGACCAGCTTGAAGAGAAGGCACTACAGAAGACTCAACCAACCAACGACTCTGTAGCGTCTCTAACAGATACACACACAATACACAAGCAAATATTGAAGTACACCAAACGAAAATCGAATAAGAAAATACATCAGAGCCGTATACCATAGCGATAACATAACAATTCACATCAGTGGAATATAATTGAGTTTAAAAATCGAATTCTAAGCACGACCAGTAGCCTGATGTGTTACGCATTGGTTCAATTTTTGGTGATTCTAACTGTCATAGCGTCAGTTCGAATCACACGTTCTTCACTATTAATCCCAAACGCTATAACTCCACAAAACTTCAGGAACTTATGTCCTCTCAACCCCCAAAAATTAAGCTTCGCATGTTTTCGGGGGATTGTATGTTATTGATGTCATTTCATGATCTGTTCACTAGCATTGTCCATACGGCACCGATTTCAAAGGTGGACAAGCTGTTATATCTAAAGGGGCATTTAACGGATGAGGCGGCACCTTTATTAAAGAACATTGCTCTTGAGGAAGCGAATTATGATGTCGCTTGGAAAATGTTGAAGGGTCGCTACGAGAACGAGCGAATTATCATTTTGACTTACTTCAGTATGTTCACCACGCTCCCAGTATCGAAAGAAGACACTTCAGGCGCACCAATAAACATAGTCATTTTTTGCCGAACCACACGAATGTGGAAGGCTCTACCTGGTCATGTGTTTTCGCGTCGTTGTAATGCCCAGGCATTCAAGACCAATATACATCGACACCTCCTTTCCTTATCCACTTCCTTTCCATCCGCTCGCACTGTGCTCTGACATTTAAGGGTACTTCAAAATCCCCTTTTGTGCGTGCGATAGTGTGAAAAAAAAATCGGCGAATCAGACATTTACTGGATACTACGCAGGATATACTTGACGCTTTGAAGAATTTAGGCAGACCAGTTGATAAGTGAGATGAATGGATCATTTTCCATTTTACCTCCAAACTCGATCCCATAACGCGTAAGGATTGGGAACTGTCGATAGCTGCGAATACCCCCATGCCGGAGAATTCTAAGTTGATGGAATTTCTGGAAAAGAAGTTGCGTACATCATTATCAATGGGTTTTTTATTTTTTTATTTTTTTATTTTTTTTAGACTTCTCTCGGGAAAGGCGAACCTATAGCGTCGAGTGGGCGCCCCGAGATGCCATCAAATAACTGTTGCCTCGTCACTCTATGGCGGATTTGTTGTCGAAGTGTTCCGCCGAACAGTGGCCACGCACCGAAAGGAACACCTGGAACGCGGAGCGAATTCAATTGCACAAAATAAAACACGGAAAAGAATTGTCTTTATTTTTGAATTTTATTTTTGTTTTAGAGTTCGGTCTCCACTTGCGTCTAGGACACACTTTTGATTTTTCACTTATCTTAGGTTGCACCGTTTCGAAACTACCTTGAACCACACGTTCGACGTTATTTATTTTTTTATTTTATTTTTGCGATATTTCAGCGCGGATCGACCTCCTCGGTGAGGTTCTCAGACTCCTGCTCGAAGTAGACTAATCGTCTCTATCCAAATATATTCAAAAGAAAATTTCCCATCCAATCTGCAAAGAAAATTTTCCCATCCTCAATCATTCTCCTTTCCGTCTTCCTTATCGGAATCTTGTTCCTTTGTTTGACGATCGGTCGTACCGCCGCTTAATTTCGATCTTTTCGTGGGTTTTGCTTGTGTTACCCATCTGGGTTAAGATAACAATGTTCTTGTGCGCTTCAGGTGGGTACTAAAGGAACCGTGGGATCGCTATGGTTTTTTGTTAGAATTTCCAAATCATAAACATCTAGCGAGCGATCTACGTTAAGATGTTTGTTTATGGTTGCATGACTGTTGGTCGGCGGCGAATCGCTATCCTTTGTTTGCACAAGTGTGGCTTTTAGGTTTTGGGTCATTCTAGGAATTTAGGTGCTAATTGCTATTAGCTACAAGCGGAGATATTCGTCGTCCGATTTGTTTACCGAAGAACGCGTTTAACGGGTGTATTGCATTTATACCCCGAATTGGATGCGTTGAATTCAATATTAGAGACTTTTGAACGTTTAGTTCGATTGATTTCTGCTATTGAATTCAATGTTTGTGTCTGAAATGTTACCTATTGTTTCAGGTGGGAGTAAGGACTTTTGGGACACGTGTCTGTGGGCACGTGTAATGGATAAAGGTAAGTATGTTCCTTGGCGGAAAGGACATCTCAACCTATAGTGGGTTGTGTGGTTCGTACAACCGCCACAACTCTAAGGTATTCCTAGGAGGGCGAGCCCGGTCGACGGAAAGATATTCCGCTCCATAAAGGATTTACATTGGTTTACTTACGTTGTGTTAGGGATCGATTGCCTCGTCACTCTAAGGTGGTCCTAGGAGGAAGAGCCCGATCGACGGGCAGGCATTCCACTCCGCCGGTCTTCCCCGTTCTTTTCCCTTTCTATTTTCCTTTTCCTTTGTACTTCGCGGTTAACCCTAAAGCGGTAAACATATTTTTGTCAACTTAATCCGGTAAACTGGGATTACCCCACTTACACTTTTAATCTTTATAACTCAAGCACAAGACAATCAAACGGATCATACCAGTTTGCGGTTCATCTCTCGAGGGCACGAACATCCCTGCTTCAGAAATCTTCCGTTACAGAGCAGGGAAGCTGTGGAACTCCCTTCCCAGGAGAGAGTTCCCGGAGCGTTACAACCTGGAACTGTTCAAAAAGAACTGCAACAGTTATTTGGCCTCGGTGCGCCCACTCGGCGCTATAGGTTCGCCTCTAAAAAAAAAATAGCATGCGTGAGCGACTGGAGCTAAAAGTGTGTCTCCCTACTCTTCTATGATGAAATTGAATTATGATCAGGGTCCCGTGTTGTAAAAACAAATCGTTCTCTTGATCGGAGATTTAAAAAGGTCTGGGATGAAAATACCTCCAGTTTACCGGTTTAGGGTTAAGGTTGGTCGACTTGTCACTCTAAGGTTTTCCTAGGAGGGCGAGCCCGGTTAACTTAGGTGTTACAGGTTAACTTTGGAACATGGTCTTGGACGTTCCAGGGGTTTGTCCTGGGGCTAACACTCCTGCGCTATGATCTCAAATCCATGCTGCTTTGCTCCCAACGAGAGACCTACCTATAGTTGACTCCCAATTTTGAGCTACCTTTGCCATCATCTTATCTTAGGCTCTAAGCCCAGGCCAATCATTTTATAATTGGCGCTCAACATGGGGCTCATTCTATAATCAGCTCGTAGGGGATCATCATACAATTGGCGCCCAATGTGGGGCCAAACATCGTACAATATAATGATCTCATACTGCATTTATTGTCCTAACACTATTCAATCTAAAATGGCAGATACTGGGAATGAATTCAATATACATTAACAACTATAAAATCAAAGTTACACAATTCGTATATAGAAATTTAATAACGTCTACATAGGAAGGCAAACTAGATTTCAATTATCAACATAGTGTTTGAGATATCTACTGTATCTAAAATAATTATCGATCGTAGCAACCATATCTAAATACAAAATAATTCGATAAATAATTTAATTTTTCATAATGTTAAGAACTTCCAAGCGATACGGAGTGTTTAGTATTTATTTGTTAATATTTTGCATATACGAAGGTATATGTGTGTAAAAAGTTTAAAAATTTATAATCTAAATTGCGTGTGGGAAGAAAATGAGCTCTGTAAATATTTTATTTGAATTTATTTATAACGATTCAGTTTTATTGCGTTTTTTTGTTTGTTTTTTGCGTAGCTTGAAGAAAAACGTACGCAGTTCCGAAAATATTTGGAACGCAGTGGTGTTGTTGATGCTCTTAGCAAAGCCCTGATAAAACTCTATGAGGAACCCAATAAACCAGATGACGCTATTCGGTATGTGAGAAAATACATGTGTGAGTGGTGTCCTGATGACACAATGTATGAGATGTTAAAAACTGAAAAGGAAGAAGCCTCACGCACCATTGTCTATTTGGAGCAGGAGCTCGAGAGGATGAGATCTAAAATGTGAGTATTAAACCACTTTTTTCCAGTTTTCTTTTTCGTCTTGTGTTCTTTTAAATACACTTTTCTAGGGAAATATTTCTTAATTTTATTTTACCCATAATTATGTAATTACTATTTTTTACGTCTATTTTTTATTTTAAGTTGTACTTCATTGATATATCTATATATATATATATATATATATACAGATATATACAGTGGTGGAAAAAATAATAGAAACAAACTGATTCTTCGACATTAATCGTTAAGAAAAAATGTATTTGGGGAAAAATAAGAATTAAAAATATACTAATAGATTTGGTGCATTGTAATACATAAAAGAAATACTAAATTTTTAATAAGAGCGAGAAATAGTGAAAAAAAATATTGATTCCGGTTTTCCTTGGATTTGCGTGGATAATAGAAAATAATAGAAACAAATTAATTTTTTGTTTGTGTTTTGTGAAGAATTAATTTACAGTAAAAGTGCTTCATATCTTTTAATACTTAGTTGTATCATCATCATCATCGGCACTACAACCTGGAACCGGCCTTGGCCTTATTTAGCAAGTCCTGAGGCTTGTTAAATTTTCCATAATGATTTGTTTTTTCCGGGCAAGGTCATTAGTCTTGCGCCAGAGGCTCCCCGACGGGGAATCGAACCCCGGTCTCCCGCATGACAGGCGGGTATACTAACCAGTATACTATTAAGGAGCTACTTAGTTGTATACCTTTGTTTTTAGTGACTGCTTCGCATCTTCGTCCCATGGAATTGACTAGTTTGGTACAAGTCGCGTGTGGTATAGAGTACCATTCATCTTTTATTTTGGACCAAAGTTCTTCCTTATTTTTGGCTTTGCAGTCTCCGATCTTGCGCTTAAGAATACCCCATAGGTGTTCTATTGGGTTAAGATCAGGGGACTGCGATGGTCACTCCATAACATTGAATTTGTTTTGAAGAAACCATTCTTTAGCCAATTTTGAGGTGTGCTTGGGGTCATTATCCTGCACAAACTCCCATTTAATAGGCCTGTCTTCTTCAGAAAACGGTAGCATAACGGAGTTTACGATTTCTACATAATCTTTAGCACACAGTTTGTCCTTTATAAAAAAAATTGGACCAACACCAGATGCTGAAAAGCACCCCCAAATCATCAAATCGCCTCCACCATGTTTCACTGTCTTTTTCGTATACTTTGGAATCTACTTTGGATCGAATTCTGAGTGCATTGGTCGTCTGACGTATATTTTTCCATCGGAACCAAACCAATTAATCTTGGTTTCATCCGACCATAAGATGTTATTCCAATTCTCACGGTGGAGGTGTTTTTCTGCAAAAACGAGTCTCTGCTTTATATTGTTCTTGCTCAAGTATGGAACTTTTCTGGAACCTCTTCCAGGAAGACCCGCTTCTATTAGTCTGTTTCTAATTGTACGACTCGTACAAGATGCGTTTAAGTCAATTTTTAATTCCGTTAAAGAAAAACACGGCTTGTGTTAGCAGTTTGTCGAATCGTGAGGTTGTTTTTCTTTTTCTGCCTCTGGTTTCCATTTTGGGACCTGAATGAAGAGGTGTGAATATTTTTTTCTTAGAGCACTTCATTAGTTTAGCTATTTCATCCATTGTTTTCCCGTCATGTCTTAATTTTTTTATCAATTCACGATCGGAACTAGTGCAATGTACTCCACGACCCATTTTCACAAAATTTTATTTTTATTGTTTTTTTTTTTTAACAAACTTCCTAACTACCTATACTCCATAATTTCTAAATACCGATACTCCATCATTCCTAACTACCTATACTCCATCATTCCTAACTACCTATAGCCCATAATTCCTAACTACATACTAAAACACAAGTCTAATAAATTTACGAAGATTACAATAAATACGTACCAGTAGTTTACTTCACAATCACGATTGAAGACTGTGGTGACGGTTTGTTTCTATTATTTTCTTCAGGCAAAAAACCCTTTCGCTTGAATTTTTTACTACTAGGCAAAAACAAAAAACTGATAAGAGCAAATTAATGTATCATATCAAAGTGCTGTTAGGTACGGTTCGGGTATAGAATTGGTGTCGAAGAAAAACCAAATTGTACTTTAGTTACTGATTGTTGATCGTTATCTAAACCTTTGTTTCTATTATTTTTTCCACCACTGTATAACTATTACAATTTATTGTGTTGTAGGAACCCGGAAGTTCATGACCTCACCGACCTCAACTCCACCTTAGTTCCCTGTGCTGTGCACTCTCCCTCCACGCTTGACTAACCGATCCGATCTCCTCAAGGTCAAACCTTACATTGTCCTCCCATCTCCGTCGCAGCCGTCCTACCGGTCTCTTTCCCGTTGGTCTACAGTCAAGAATTTTACGCATGGTCCTATCGTTGCACATTCGTGCCACATGTCCGGCCCATCTTAAGCTTCGCGACTTGATTACTCGCACTATTGTGGGTTTGCGGTATAGCTCTTCCAATTCGTGGTTGTGGAGTTTCCTCCATTGTCCTGCCTCCTCGTCATATTTACCTCCAAAAATACCCCTCAAAACTTTATTCTCGAATACGCGGAATTTTTTTCTTCCCGTTTTGTGGGAGCGCATGTTTCGCATCCGTATAAAACAAGGCATGATTAAAGTTTTATAGACACGGAGCTTTATGTTACGTGATAGCAGTTGGGATTTCAGCAATTTACTGACTGCGTGCCAACTAGCGTTGCCGGAGTGTAGTCTTTTGTTAATTTCCTTCGTCATTTCGTTACTGGCCATCAGTAACATTCCCAGACATTTAAATTCTTTAACTTTTTCGAATATATTGCCTCTGACTTTTATATGTGTTCCCTGAGGTCCACCTGCTTTCACCGTAATCACGTATTTTGTTTTGTCTTCATTTATTTCTAGGCCCACGTCTTCTCCCGCTTGCATGATGATTTCACTGTTTTTATTTACACTTCCTAGATTATCCCCTAGAGCGGGTATGTCATCCGCATATGCGAGCATTTTTGTGACCCCGTTCAGGGATGATCCGACCATGTTGTCGTCTTGTAAGTTTCTGATGACATACTCGAGCTCAAGGATAAAAATACGGTGAGAGGTCATCCCCCTGTTTTGGTCCGTCCCGGATTTCAAATGGTTCTGAGAGGTGGTTTTCTATTCTAACTCGCCCTTTGTTTTCGTTCATGCAGATTTGAATGAGGGCGGCATATTTTTTCGGGATTCCCAGCTCAACTACAATATGGTAGAGTATTTGCCTTGCTACTGAGTCGTTGGCTTTTTTTAAGTCAACGAACAGTTGGTGCACCGTCTCTCCGCATTCCCACTTTTTTCCCAGCAGTTGCCTTATTGTGAACATTTGGTTGCTTATTGACCGGTTCTTACGGAATCCACATTGGTAGTCTCCCAATATGTCTTCTGCGTACGGTGTGATTCTCGCCAGTATGACATTTGTTAGTATTTTGTATGCGGTTGGGAGCAATGATATTGCTCTGTAGTTTTCGGAGTCAGAGCTGTCACCTTTTGTGACAATGGGGACGACAATTGAGGTTTTCCATTCTTCCGGAGTGACTTCCTTATCCCATATTGATTTGATGAGTTGGTGGATCTTTTGAGTGGTTGCCTCTCCTCCATGCTTTACAAGCTCTGCCGGTATGCAGTCGACTCCAGGGGCTTTGTTGTTTTTCAATCGATTTCTTGCGTCTACAACTTCGTTGAAAGATGGCTCTGGGATCTGAGGCTCGGCGGTATGTACGTCTGGTGCGTTTATTTGTGGTTGATGGGTGCGCACATTGAGCAGGTTTTCAAAATACTGCTTCCATCTTGTCACGATATTGTTTGTTTCTGTGACCAGACAGTCGTTTGCGTCTCGAATTATTTTGGCTCTCCCTCGGTAGCCTTTTCTAATTGAATTTATGCCGGCATACATACCTCTGCTGTGCTCTGCTCTGGCATTTTCTAGGATTTTTTCGATCCGAGTCTTCTTCCATTCGCGTTTTGTGCATTTGAAGAGTCTCATCGTCTCTTTCCGAATCGTCGCGTATCTTTCTGCGTTGACTTCATCATATATATATCACAATGTAATATTTTCTACATACACACACATTTTATTTATTATTCAATTAATTGCAACCTCTCGCCTTTTTTGTTATAATATAATATTTTATTTTAATTTTAATAAGTTATTTTAATTTTAATATTTTTCCTTAGTGTGTTGATTTTCGTTAAATTTGTTTTACAATTTGCTTCTTTCTGTTTTTTGTTTTATTTATACATATTCTATATTACATATTATATATTTCATGTTTTACATGATTTCAATTTGTTTTAAAGCAAACTCACACCAGATGAAGTTGCTGATTTAGTTAATGAAGGTTTTCAGTCTCTTCTGGAAGATGATGTGTGCAAAAGTTCCTTGTTAAAACTAAATTTGAACAAGGACATGTGCGATAGCCTATCGAAAGTATTTACGCCAATGCCAGTGGAAGCAAATTTGTACGATTGCATTAAGGCGGGTTTACAACACCATGATCATCCAATTGGAGCCTTTGCAGCTGATGCTGAATGCTTTGAGGTCTTTCGAGCCATCCTTGAGCCAATTATACTTGATTACCATGCACAACAGAAAAACAAGAAACAAAAGAAGTTACAAAAAAAAATCGAATTTGGTGATGTAAATGAATTTGGTACTCTAGATGCCGATTGCAAATATATCACCTCAACAAGGATTCGAGTAAGCCGCAATTTAGTTGGTTTTCCATTCTTTCCAAAATTAAGAGAACAACAATATCCTGAAATCGAAAAGAAGGTTCACGACACAAAATCTCTAAAATAGCCAAAATTATATTTTGTTAATTTAACGATTGCAGATTCAGGATGTTCTAGAAACACTAGAAGGAGAGATTGCCGGTGTGTATGTCCCATTGAAGTCCTTAGATGAAACGGCTCAGGCAGATATGTATAGTCGTCATATTGCATTTAAACGGGGTGGAGAGTACCTCACTACAGCTGGTTGCAATCGGTTTTGGCCATCTGGACGTGGAGTATTCCACAATCCAGCTGACACATTTGTTGTGTGGGTCAATGAACAAGATCATTTGAAAGTCATATCGATGGCGTTAAATGGAGGCTTGGGTAAGTTTTGCGATGATTAATATTGAGAGAGTTAGAAAGGTTTGTGAGGATATTAAATATTTTGTATAGGTGATGTTTATCGTCGTCTTGTGGAAGGAATGCGTGCCATTGGTGACCGTTTAAGTTTCGTACAAAGTGAACGATACGGTTTTCTGACTTCGAGTCCTAGTGATGTAGGAACGGGGATGCGCGCATCTGTCCTTATTCGTCTACCAAATTTGAGCAACAACATGACCAAACTGCAGACATTGGCGGATCAATTGAGCTTGGAAGTCCGTGTTGGTGGAACTGGTTCTAGTACTGAAGAAGGAGTTTTGGAGGTCTCTAACAAGTATCGCTTGGGTTATACTGAATTTGAAATTGTCAAAATTCTTAGTGATGGCGTTACTGAGCTGATTAAGGCAGAGGAATCAGAGGAGGCATAATTCTAATATGACAACAACATTCTTCCCCTTCACATGTACTTTTTAGCCGATTGGTTTTTTTTAAACATATATTTTATAACATTTATTTATATATCTTGGTGAAATATATACTTGGACAAAATTTTAATATTTCAGACTTGTAAAATATTCACTTGGATATAAAACATTTGTGTTTCAATGAAAGAATCAACGATGTCTCACAGTCCATGAAAGCAAACGCCCTTCGAATTAGATAAAAATTTCGTAAGTTGTTACACTTTCGTAAAATATATATTGTGCTTGACTTACTCTCCAACCGTCAATCGTTAGATGAATCTGTGTACCGATAGTCGTATATGTGTCGCAGTTTCCCTAACAAGCCGGCCAATGAGGGCGTATTTTATGTGTAGGTGGGCTAGATTCAATAGGACTTGACGGTCACCCGAAAGAATTTTTTTATTCCTTTTGGTTCTGCACTTGGGATGCGGACCTGTGGCGGTTCCGTCAAACGCCACTGTCTACTTACCCGAAGAACCCCCATAACTACAACCTAACTTCCATAGTTTCCCGCTAATGGAATCGCATTAGCACCTGTAAATGTTTCATGCATCAAGTTTACCTAATGTTTTTATCTAATAGCTTTCTTATCTTCATGCGCCAATTCGCATTTTAAATTCCCTATAAGAATTCTATATATCTATCGGATCACCATTCCAAATCCCAATCTCACCATAAGCATTTTCATTGCGTCGCCTATTCCCAGCCTCACCATGTGTACAATAAATTACCTTACATACACATTGGCTGGCGACCTTTTCACCCAACGATAAACAATCCAACGTAGCTGCATACAATTAACGCAATAGACGCTAAAACCAATTTCCTTAGCACACACCATGTGCTTACACAAGAACGCTGTTCTTCAGGAGGCATTCCGGCGATACGACAAACAATTCGAATTGTTTCAAGTATCCCAAATCCATTTAGCAGCTAATGAGTTGCAACTTGTTTACTCAGTTGAACTCTCAGCTCATAAATTCCTTTAGGTCTTTTAATTTTCCGGATCCGTCTCATGACTTTGCGGCATGAGCAAACAGAAATCCAATTAGCACCCAATGAGATCCGGCTTATTTACTTAGCCGAACTCACATCTCATTGATACCCATTATCCCTTCCGATTTTTCCGATTCGTTCTCATGGCCTTGTCCCATGAAAGAACCAATGTTCACACAGACATGCGTACCACTATAATCTTCGCTATAGGATCCGGTTACCTACCCCCAAAAGAGGGACTTCACGTTTCTCTTGGAATAGGAAACGCACTCTTAACTAAGAGAGCCAGTACTACTGGCCGAATTTCCTTTGCCAACGAATTCACATCGCTGAGTCGTTTTCCATCACCCGACCGATCCGGTCGGTTTTTGTCCCGCTCCCCGTATCGTTTTTTTCGCACCAGCATTTGTGTAAAGTGAATACAGATTTTAAGTTTCTTTCTCGACTACGTGCTACCGTTATCTCTATACTGAGTTTTAAAGTTTAAATAAATTATTTTACCTAAAGTAGAACAATAAACACAACTTATAATACACCAAAAAACAATATTCCGTGTGTTTTCTTTCCTGTGCTGGATGTGGTGAGCAGTTTCTCTTCCTTCGAAGACCGGTTTTTTGTGAACGATTTTTGGTGGAACCTTTTTGTGGCGATGGGAGTGGAAGTGAACCAGTGCCGAACCGCCCCCCCCCCTCCTTCCACCCCCACAGACCTAGCCCGCAGTTGTCCTCTCATTCACTGGTTCTGAACTCAGTCGATATAATTAAGTATCATTCATCATCATCATCGGCACTACAACCGGGAACCGGTCTTGGCCTTATTTAGCAAGTCCTGAGGCTTGTTAAATTTTTCCATAATGATTTGTTTTTTCCGGGCAAGGTCATTAGTCTTACGCCAGAGGCTCCCCGACGGGGAATCGAACCCCGGTCTCCCGCGTGACAGGCGGGTATACTAACCAGTATACTATTGAGGAGCTACTTAAGTATCATTATCACATAATAAAAGCTCCTCAAATAATTATGCTAATTCGCGTTCTTAATCTCCTAATTACCCACATTTGCTACATTAAAACACATCATCATCATCATCGGCACTACAACCGGGAACCGGTCTTGGCCTTATTTAGCAAGTCCTGAGGCTTGTTAAATTTTCCATAATGATTTTTTTTCGGGCAAGGTCATTAGTCTTGCGCCACACATTAAAACACATTTCCCACATTAAAACAACATATTCTACGTTTTTCCTACCAAAACACATTTTTCTTCAACACACAATTCAATCCCAACAAGTTTTCAATGCTAACATTTTCTTTGTGTGTACGAAAAGTACAGGCTATTCATTTATGAATAATCACAATTTCTGGTGTATATATTTTTCAACTCCTTCAATTCCTTTTTTTTTGCATCACATTATCATCATCATCGGCACTACAGCCGGGAACCGGTCTTGGCCTTATTTAGCAACTCCTGAGGCTTGTTAAATTTTCCATAATGATTTGTTTTTTTCCGGGCAAGGTCATTAGTCTTGCGCCAGAGGCTCTCCGACGTAGACGCGCCCCGGTCTCCCGGGTGACAGGCGGGTATACTAACCATTATACTATCGAGGAGCTCATCACATTATAATACCAAAAAAAAAAGAATTATCCGATTCTCTAGAAGAGGGCCAAGGCTAAGAAAGGAAACAACACACATCCATACAATCACCGATTTCCAGCAAATCTACCGTTAGTTTTTCTTCTGTATCTGCAAGTTCATTGAATGGGGTTAGGGCCAGCGAGAGCCTCAAAGTCTTAGAGTTAACAGATTGTGTTCAACGATCTTTCATTGGCCAAGAGTCCTTTATTCTTAGCACCTTTGCTTCTTGAGTTACTTTCTTAGACTAACTTATATTTTTATTTCACTTAAAATCTAACAGAACAACAGAATGTACATCAGTAATTACATGTTTTAGCTCCACTGGTTGGTCCGACACAATCTTGGATAGAATGGAAGCCTAAATTCTACTGTGAATGAATTCATTGGCGATATGACTCCATTGTCTACTCTGACTAATACCCAGGATATTCATGCTTTCCGGGAGCTTTATTAGGCCCATCCGTTTTGCTATCCATTCAGTCATGAAGTTTAGTTGCGGGCGAGAGTCCAATATTGCTCGGCATTCTCTCGGCTGTCCGTGGATTTTGATCCGATTGATCCTTGCAGTTCCGAGTAATATATTAGTCCGTCTTGAGCCGGCTTCTTGAGTGTCCTGAACCGCTGCCCCATCGGCGGTCGCTGTTATAGTGGGTGTCGACGTCGTTGAGTTGACTGTCGGCTCTTCGTGTAGAAGCGTGTGGTATCTTCTAACGCATACACGAGACCAGCAGGTCCTTCGGCTATGTCCGGCCTACAGGTGGTTGAAATATACATGGGTGGACTGAAAAGTTTCCGCCCTCAGCGTGAAGATAGCAGCACTCCTGTACCACCAACGCTTCCTCCTCTTTGTCGTCCTTCGGCTTGTGGGATGTTGTCTTGACGTTGGAGTAACTGGGGCCCGACAAGTTTCGCAGCCCTTCCCCTGTGTGGGTAGGGTTTCCGGTTGACTACCGACCGCGGTCTGGATTTGCTCGGATCCCCTTGGTTCGGACTCCCGTTCGGCTGCCTTATGCCCTGACATCCCCTTCCTATCTTTTGTAAACTTACCGGATTCATGCTTGTTTGCGGAAATTCCAAAGAGTCTCTCGGTCCATTAACCTTACAATTCCTAGACAGAAAGTTGTTCCCAAACAAACCGTCTGCAGACAACCCCGATAGTGAGTCTATTACCTGAAAGCTACAGGGGATTTCCTGGTGTAAATTGACTATCCCCTTGCAATAGCCTCTTGACTTGCCCTTGTCAAAAAGTGTTTGCATGATAGTTGCTTTCTTAGTATCCAATATACGAGGGTGGTTTGAAAAATTTCCGACCTCAAAGTGAAGATAGCAGCACTCGTCAATAAAAGCTAGTGAATGTAGTTGTGCATCTCTTGACAGTTACTCACGAAAATGTCAGCCAGTTTGGACGTGTAGTTGTTTTTTGACAGTCGTTTAAGTGAGTCGATGTAAGTGCTTTTGTGAAAATGGATAAAATTGAGTATCGAGCCGTCGTTAAATTTTTGTTTTTGAAAGGCAGTACGCGTACGCAAATCAAAGATGAGTTAGACTCTGTGTATGGGGACTTTGCACCCTCATTTACCACAGTGAATTTAAATGTGGCCGTGAGAGCTTGGGAGACGATGAACGTTCCGGACGTCCAAAAACTGTAAAACTGACGATAACAAGTTCACCAGATGGTGCTAGACGACCGCCGAATTAAAGTGAGAGAGATAGCAGAGGCTATGAAGATGTCCAAAGAACGTGTTTGGTACATATTAAATCAAAATTTAGGGATGAGAAACCTGTCCGCACGTTGGGTGCCGCGTTTGCTCACGTTAGACCAAAAACGTGTTCGAAAGAACATTTCCAACGCTCTGTTGGCGCAGTTTAGGCGCAATAAATCCGAGTTTTGGCGCCGATTAATTGCTGTCGAAGAAACTTGGATACACCATTATACGCCCGAAACAAAAATACAGTCAAAACAGTGGACTGCAAAGGGGGAATCGGCTCCAAAAAAAGCAAAAACTGTTTTTTCGACTGGGAAAGTTTTGGATAGTCATGGAGTTATCTTAATCGATTATCTTCAAAAAGGAAAGACCATTGCACGAGAATACTACGCATCATTACTTGACCAACTGAAGGCAGAAATTGCGGAAAAACGGCCACATTGGCAGAAAAAGAAGATCCGGTTACACCAAGACAACGCGCCGTTTCACGCCTCAGCGGTTGCCATGGCGAAAATCCACGAATTACGGTTTGAACAGTTATTTTGCAGAGAAAAACGCCGAGTACTATTTGGACGGGTTAGAGAGATGGAAGCATCACTGGGAGAAGTGTGTAGAGTTACAAGGAGACTATGTAGAAAAATAAAAATAAATTTTAAGAAAAAATGTCTTGAATCTTTGTTAGGTCGGAGAGTTTTCAGGCCACCCTCGTATTTTGGTGGTGGAGTGCCTTCAGCTTAATAAGACTGATCTCCGCGCCTGTGTCCACTATAGGCGTGTAGTGTTTCTACGGCCAATGTCTAGGGGGAGCTGGACAACTGGAACTTTCGTTGGCGGAAACTGAGAGCAGGTTTTAAGAGATTAGTTCGGCCAGGTTGGCCGTCGTTTTCCGACGTCATTTTCAGCCTCTCAAGAGTTTGATCAAAGCCCCTGTGCGTAAAACGCGCTACCGCACTCCTTTCGATACTACCCACTTTCTCTGATCGCCATCACATCTAAACAGTCTTCTTCCTTTCAGCTTGTATTCCTTATGCAGTTGCTTTCGATCACCGATAATAGTTGTTGCTTGTAGGGTTGATAATATCGCGGAGTTTCCCATTTTGCCACTGCATGGTGGCTAGCCAATCATCGTCCTCAATGCAGATGTTTAATTGTTGGCGGATATTTCCTCCACCTCCCGTTCTTCCTCCACTGTTTGGCGACTCATTGCATCTATGGGGGTATAACGTATGTGTGCCATCCTTGGCAGCGGTTCTACTCATATCCCCATCAGTTCTGTCACTTTGGAACACTAAAACTCAACTTCCTTCCTTTCTTTTGTCTTTATTTATTTATATAGTAAGCTTGGTTTTGATATACAGTTACGGTATAACTTAAATTTTAAACATTGAAATTCGGTACTGTTTGCTTTTTGCCACAAAGGAAAAGGTTTGTTAAAGTTTGGCTTAATGAACTAAACTCGACACTGTATGGATTGTTCAACAGAAGAAAAGGTTCGTTATAGTTGATTTAAAGAACTAAACTTAACACGGTGTGAATATTATAACTGAAGAAAAGGTTCGTTATGTTGTCTTAACACGGTTTGAATATTATAACTGTAGAAAAGGTTCGTTATAGTTGGTTTGAATATTATAACTGAAGAAAAGGTTCGTTATGTTGTCTTAACACGGTTTGAATATTATAACTGTAGAAAAGGTTCGTTATAGTTAGTTTGAATATTATAACTGAAGAAAAGGTTCGTTATGTTGTCTTAACACGGTTTGGATATTATAACTGAAGAAAGGGCTCGTTATAGTTGGGTTGAATATTATAACTGAAGAAAAGGTTCGTTATAGTTGGTTTGAATATTATAACTGAAGAAAAGGTTCGTTATGTTGTCTTAACACTGTTTGAATATTATAACTGAAGAAAAGGTTCGTTATGTTGTCTTAACACGGTTTGAATATTATAACTGAAGAAAGGGCTCGTTATAGTTGGTTTGAATATTATAACTGAAGAAAAGGTTCGTTATGTTGTCTTAACACGGTTTGAATATTATAACTGTAGAAAAGGTTCGTTATAGTTGGTTTGAATATTATAACTGAAGAAAAGGTTCGTTATGTTGTCTTAACACGGTTTGAATATTATAACTGTAGAAAAGGTTCGTTATAGTTGGTTTGAATATTATAACTGAAGAAAAGGTTCGTTATGTTGTCTTAACACGGTTTGGATATTATAACTGAAGAAAGGGCTCGTTATAGTTGGGTTGAATATTATAACTGAAGAAAAGGTTCGTTATAGTTGGTTTGAATATTATAACTGAAGAAAAGGTTCGTTATGTTGTCTTAACACTGTTTGAATATTATAACTGAAGAAAAGGTTCGTTATGTTGTCTTAACACGGTTTGAATATTATAACTGAAGAAAGGGCTCGTTATAGTTGGTTTGAATATTATAACTGAAGAAAAGGTTCGTTATGTTGTCTTAACACGGTTTGAATATTATAACTGAAGAAAAGGTTCGTTATGTTGTCTTAACACGGTTTGAATATTATAACTGAAGAAAAGGTTCGTTATAGTTGGTTTGAGGCACCAAACTTAACAATGTATATGACTCCGCGGAGGAAACTTGATTCTTCATAGAAAGAACAATCTGCGCTCACGACCGGAATTGAAACACGACGCCTTCTTCAATAGGACCGCGATGCGCGCGCTATGGTGGTTGGATTGCTACTTGATTCAACCGCTTACGTGGAGGGCACGACTTGCCTCCACGGAATCTAAATTGAGATTGAAGAAATTCCTTCGAAACGACAGAATACCAATTTTCATCCATCATTTCGGTGACCAATAGGGGATGATCTTCCATACATTGGTCATGGTGAGGTTGTGCACTCACACAGATATGGTTGCTTCGCACGCTCATGCTGTGCGTCCATGAGCATGGGAACCGTGGATATTCGAATTCCATAAAAGGAAATGTTACACGACATGTTTGCAGCTGGGGCAAGTATCATGAAGAAGATACTTGGGGTGTTTACCCGATCAGTAACTGCGTACAGCATTTACGCTGATCGTGCACATATCGGTGGTGTAACATCAGAGTGTAACCTCCGATATTAGCATTTAATATGTTATTATCGTGATATTGTTACTTACTTGGAGAGTTTATTTTCCCCGTTTGTGTGGGTCCTTTGGCTGTTATTCTTCAGATGGCTGGCTTCCTTTTATTTAAGCAAGGATTTTTTTCCTCTTATCTGCGGCTTCTGCAGATGGCTGGCTTCCTTTTATTTGGCTTATTAGTTAAGCAAGGTTTCTCTCCTCTTATCTGCGGCTTCTGCAGATAGCTGGCTTCCTTTTACTTGGATTATGAGTTAAACAAGACGTTCACTTCTTAAATATAACTTCATTTTAAAACTGGGAATATCCATCCCTGAATACTTTTGATTTACAATTTTGTTCTTTTATTTATTTAAAAACAAGAAGACCCGCTGTTTTTATGCAGGGCCGCAGTCTTCTTGTTTAGTTATTACACTGCACTGCACTGCGAAGAAACTCATTTGCACACCCCTTTTTATACCAAATTATTGGTGAGTTAAAGCAGATGATGCATTTTCCTCACCTAGAACGTGTAACCTATTCGGAGGTTATTCGCCTGTCATAAGCCATTCGCAATATTCAATAATCATTTAATTTGCTCTGCTAAAAATGCAGCGACAAAGATTGAGCAATTACTTAATTGGTTTCATTGAGCAATTACTTAATTGGTTTCATACGAAGAACCAAATATAGGGCATTGCCCGTGTGTGCCAATCGTACGATTAATTTCGCCTCACTGCTGTGTTCGCTATTTCGCCGAACTCAGCACTTTTCCGACGCTCAATTATTTCGTAGTCGGTGGCCTTTGACAACACCGTGGAGAAGGCTTTGCTTCCAAATGAATGCGAATTTTAATTGTATGCATTCTATGAAAAATACTTTGAGGATTGATCATATGCGAATTTCAATTACTTGTAGGAAAGGCGAGTATTGCATTGTATGCAGAATATTTTGAGGATTGTTTGAGAGTATTGGATGCAAGGATGATGGAATATTAATTGTGTGAGAGGGGGTGTAAAGCGAGGTGTCACAGTGGCGTCTGGCAAGGGTCGAACTCTCGTATGTGTATTTACAGTAACGAGAATTCGATTTGCTTCGGGAGCCAGCGGTGAGGTATGCTATGCATTGTCGTTCGAAGGATTGACTGATGGGTCTGTGGATGTGACTTGCCATGCACGTGTGTGGAAAAATTCTTTCTTATTTGTGTGTATGGACGAGTTCGAGGATTTTTAGTGGTTATGTAGTGTCGTAACCGAATTGAATTTCAGGGGCATGCTGCGTTATATGCAGGCATGCCCCTGGGAAAAATGCTTATAGCATGCTAATGCCTTTACTTGTCGATCGGTTTAGTGACCGATATGGTCGCAGCAAAAAGGTACAGAAAGAATATCTCCTGCTTGTGTGCTGTACAATTCGACAGGGGATATGAGCGCCGATATGATTTGAGTTTATATCCGTGGCTTGGTGCCAATGCTATTCAATTAGCGAAAATTATAGGTTTAGATACTTTAGGCAAAAGTTTGAGCAATCAATGAAAAGGTAAGTAATAAGCAGAATTGCCGCATTTGGGCGAATGATAATCCAAGAGTGATTGTCGAAAAACCAATGCACCCACAAAGATTGACTGTTTGGTGCGGTTTATGGGCTGGCGGCATCATCGGGCCGTATTTTTTCCAAAATGAGGCCGGTCAGGCAGTTACGGTGAATGGTGTTCGCTATCGTGAGATGATAACGAACTTTTTATGGCCCGAATTGGAAGATATGGATGCGGACGATATGTGGTTTCAACAGGACGGTGCCACTTGCCACACAGCTAACGAAGCAATGGCTCTTTTGCGCGACAAATTCAATGGCCGTGTTATCTCACGTGGTGGCGATGTCAATTGGCCGCCAAGATCATGTGATTTGACACCGTTGGACTTCTTTCTTTGGGGTTATTTGAAAGAAAAGGTGTACGTCGATAAGCCAGCAACAATTCAAGAGCTAAAGGATGAGATAATTCGGCATATTGACGGCATAGAACCTCAATTATGCCTCAGCGTCATCGAAAATTTGGACCATCGGGTGGAGGTGTGCCGCCGAGGTCGCGGCGGCAATTTGGCCGATATTTTGTTCCATACATAATTGAACCATACCAATATTATCATAATAAAAAGAAATGACAATAATTTCCTAAATAATTTGTTGTTTATTCAAAATCAACATCGGCCCTTAAAATTTAACCACCCTTTACATGTTCTCCAGGGTTTTTAGTGCTTTAGGAAGCAGTTTCTTAATACTTGGTGGGAAGGTAAGTAGTCGCGTTCAATGGAACCGCCACAGATCCACGTACCCTGCTTTCCTCCCTGGTTGATGAATTGTGGTAAATTCAAACTCTTGAAGTTTCAGCCACTTGTGGTATCATCCGCTTCAGCTAAGCCATCGTACACCAAAAGCTTGTGTAGCAACTGGGCATTTTCTTTCGCCCATTTCAAGCCACGCTTCTTCAGCTCATGGCGGAGCTGGTCTCTTGTATATGCACCGAATTTGGCGATTTCCTGTTTCGCTAAGGCAGCGGTGGATCATTAATAATTATTATAATTAAAAGGACAAACTAAAAAAAAAATTGTTTGTAAACAACCCAAAATAATAACAGTTGTAAAATAGGAAATGCATTTAATCCTACATAGAGAAAGATGTGTAATTTGATCCTGAATAAAATAAATGCGACTTCAAATGAAAAAAAAATCAAAACAATCTTGCAAAGAACGACGCTTGCGGTTATCCCAAGGAGATGAAAATGCCGATGTTTTACGTCTGAAATAGTGACGACCCTTAATCATTATAAAACCAAACTTACACAGTATATAAAAGAATTTGATAATGTATACAGAGAAAAATGAAAAAAACACGAAACGTAGTGTTTGAGATATCTACTGTATCAAAAATAATTGCCGATCGTAGCAGCAACCGCACCTAAGTATGAAGTAATTCGATAAATAAATTGATTTTTCAGACTGTTAAGAGCTTCCAAGCGATACAGAGTACTTAACATTTATTTGTGAATATACTTGCATATATGTATATATATATGGGTGTATAAAAAGTGCTTATAAAAAATATACAATTAAAATTCCGTGAAGACAAGACGAAATGAGCTCTGTAAATATTTTATTCGAATTTAATCATTAGAAATAATTATCGATTTAATTTTATTGTTTTTTTTGTTTAGCTTGAAGAAAAACGCACACAATTTAGAAAATATTTAGAACGCAGTGGTGTTGTTGATGCTCTTAGCAAAGCCCTGATAAAACTCTATGAGGAACCCAATAAACCAGATGACGCTATTCGGTATGTGAGAAAATACATGTGTGAGTGGTGTCCTGATGACACAATGTATGAGATGTTAAAAGCTGAAAAGGAAGAAGCAACACGTACCATCGGTTACTTGGAGCAGGAGCTCGAGAGGGCGAGATCTAAAATGTGACTATATGACTTTTTGTTATTATTTGATATATAACTGTTTATAGGTGTGATGTATGCATTTACTTCTTGTGTCCTTTGAATGCTTGTTTTGCAGAAATATGTTATTTAAAAATGATTTTCATAATTTAATAGTCTTTACGCAAATATGACACTATTTTATCTGGCCATTTTTTTTTAAAGTTGGTGTGGCTTGTATATAGGGTGCGCCGTTTTTCATGTCGGTAAGTGACTGTTTGGCCATATCCCAAGTGGCGTGGACGGTCTGTCGGCAATATTTTTTAAGTCAATTGCACTTTATAAGGATGCAATGCAAATTATTCTTCAAAATGCGCCGCAAGGTAGTTCCATTGACGCTAAAATGCCGAGCGCGGTGACGATACTGTACATGTGGGCTCTCGGCAACACTCTCTCTTACCGCTTCAACCAGTTCATTGTAATGTCGCGCGTTGATGGATGACATGTCGATGATCCCCCACTTTCCCGTGTTCAACAAAATTCAACACCAGACGACGAATGGTGTTGTCAGAGTTAACATTGTTGTTGAGTTGACTGAACGACTATTTTCAATGTAGACCGTCACCATTTCGGTCCGTTGTTTCGGTGTGAAGCGATTCATGATTAAAAGTATAGTGAATTGACGTTTCAAAAACTTGTCTACTCAAGTTATGTTTCCATAACATAAATCACTCCTCCATCGCGTAAAGCGACATGGAGGAGTGCTTGATACTAGACCCTATGTCGTTAATGGTTAGGATAAATAGGAGGAGGCCGAGATGACTGCCCTGGGGGACACCTGAGGTTGGAAAAAAGGATCGGAGAGGGTGGATTTAAATCGCACACTGCAGGTTCGATACTTGAGATAGGATGAGATCCACTTTGTCAACAGGGGTTCAAAGCCGAGGGAAGATAACTTAGAGAGAATGAGGTTGTGGGAGAATTTGTCGAAAGACTTGCTAAGGTCGGTAGTGATTACATCGACTTCATCGCCCTTTTCTAGGGCAAGAAGTGGGTGGGATGTGAATTCAACAAGGTTGGTAGTAGTAGACCTGCCGGAGAGGAAGCCGTGCTGGTTGGGAGAGATGATGGGTTGGCAGCAAAAACAACGTATCATATAAAAGGCCTTCCAACAGTTTAGGAATGTGTGAATGCTTAGCAATGGGATGATAATTGGATATATAGTTTTTGGGTCCCTTCTTATGTATAGGGGTTATATCATCATCATCGGCACTACAACCGGGATCCGGTCTTGGCCCTATTTAGCAAGTCCCAAGGCTTGTTAAATTTTCCATAATAATTTGTTTTTCTGGGCAAGGTTATTAGGGTTGCGCCAGATAGGCGTGATATAAGAGGATTTCCAAATGTCAGGGAATAGACCTTGTGCAAGGGATAGATCGAAGATTGAATTGAGCGGGAGAGAGAGAGAGAAGAGGAACATTTTTTCAAGACGACAGCAGGGAGTCCTAGTTTTTCTATAACTTGGTGTTGTGGAATGTGTAGTGGGATGAAAGCGCCGAGGGAGAATTCAGACAGGTCAGTGAAGTAAGAGGGGATAGGTTCGAAAGAGTCGTCCGTCAAGGATAGTTTGAAGAAGGACGCGAAAAGATTGACTATGGTATGGGAGCCAGTTGTAGTAGTTGAGCCGTAGAAAAGAGAGTTGCGATAGACATCAGATTTGCGTTTGTAGTTAATAAACTGGAAGAAAGATTTGGGATCGTTTGTCAGGTTGAATTGAGCTTTGGTGAGGTAATTGTGGTAGAGGGAGCTGTAAAGCTCTGTGAATTGATAAAAGTAATCGAGATAATTGCAGTAGCCCAGGGGAGAACCCGTATTTAGGAAAGTGTTCCACAGCTTATCCCTCTTGTTATGAAGGGTGGGGAGTTTGCGGTTATACCAAGGAGGCGATGAAAACTATATCCTGTGTTGGGAATATGGGACTTATAGGGATATGGCGTTGTAGATTTCTGTGTAGAGCGAGGCTGTAGCGAACTCTACACTTATATCGTTAAAGCGAAGTGTGACATTGCTAAGATACTTATTTATGAGGCGGAAATTGGCTTTACGGAAGTTATAAAAAAAGTAATTGGGGGGAGGTGTGGGATGGGCTGAGCAGTCGCGGTATAAGGAAAAGAGAAGCGTGGGGTGATTGTCAACAGGTGAAAGTGTGTGGGGACTAGAGGCAACTGAATTAAAGGGGTCTGTCGTGAACACAAGGTCAAGTTGTCTGCCCAGATGGTTTAGGACATTACTTACTTGGCAAAGGCTAGAGTCGGTGAGAATGTCTACAAAGAAACATTCCCTATCAGTTGTGGGGTTTGACATGTAGTGGGACTTATCGTCGAAAAGCGTCCATTGGAGATGGGGGAGGTTAAAATCGCCAAGGACTACAATGTCGCCTTAGGAAGAACTCAGCTCTGTTAAGCGGCCGATTGCAGCAATTGCGAGTTCGAATGACTCGATAGTTTGCGAAGGCGGTATGTAGAAGCATATGACGTACAAGGACTTTAAGCAATATTCAATTTTTATTGCGAAATAGTCGAGGTTTTCTGGCGCAAGACTAATGAATTTGCTCGGAAAAACAAATTATCATGGAAAATTTAACAAGCCTCAGGACTTGCTAAATAAGGCCAAGACCGGCTCCCGATTGTACTGTCGATGATGATGATTATGATAGTCGAGGTTGGGCGAAGAAGTGATGGTGATAAGAGAAGATGTTAGTCTGTTTTAGATGGCAAGCAGCACGCCTCGGCAGGGAGGCTCAGGACAGGAACGATGAACATCGTCGTCGCGAAAAACGTTGAATGCGGGGGGGGGGGGGGGGGGGGGCAATTCTATGCTATTGATACTGGGGGTGAGGTTATTTTCGGTCAGATCGTATATATCAAAGGGAAGGGAGTGAGTATCTTGTAAGGTCGAATGGGTTTTGGAGCGAAGTCCTCTGACATTCTTATAGTAAATGGTTAGGGAGAGAGTACTGGGAGACCACATAGAGAGTGGGGTTGGCAGCCGATTGGGGCCGAAAAAACCTATTATTGACGGGTTCGTTGCGTTGTGGACCAGATGCCATTTTCGTGCAAATGTATTGTCGAGAGGCCCTTTGTTACTTTAAGAGGGGGAATATTGAAATTTTCATGGAATTTTATATACAGATTACGAAGGTTAGGGAAATCGGTGAGAAGACCTTCGTGTTGAATGGAACCTTAACGCTCGTTTTCGTTTTGCTTTCATAGCAGACTGCACCAGATTTACCATGAAGGTAAGCTAGATAGATGCGGACGTTATCGTAAGTCCGACTATTTCGAAGCTTCGAGGGGGCATAGCGGCATTCAGATGACTTAAGGGATTGTTGTGTGATCTTGACGGAGGGAGGTAGGAGGGGATCAATGGCTGGAGGGGGGGGGGGGGGTGGTGGGACCGTGGCGCGATGGGGAAGTGGGGTGGTGAGATCAAGGCGCAATGGGGAAGCGGGGCGGGAGATGAGAGATTCAATCTTGGGCAAGGTTCAGAGGACAAATGGGCTCAGCTTTCATGGAGGGGTTACTTGTTTTCAGGTCGAAGAAAAGAAAGAGGCTTGGGGAGATTCTTGGCTGCGATCCTTTGCTTCGTTATTTCCTGCGTCAGATGCGACATCTGGGTTCTTCTTCTCGTTGATGATTTTCATCCAGTTACCCGTTGGATCTTGTTCAACCAGTCGGGCAATTATCTCGGCTTTTGTACCTCCGATGGCTAAGCCTTTTGTCGTAATTCACTAACTGTGAAATTTCTTGCTTCATGCATGGTTAATTTGTACTTTACCATTGTCTTTCTTCCTTCGTTGTCGTCTTTATTCCTTCAGATCCCGGTTGTCATCTTTATTACCTTAGATCCGTCTTTATCCTGGTTGTCGCCTTTGTTCCTTTAGATCCTCCTTTATCCCGCTTATGGTCTTTATTCCTTTATATCCTTTTTTATCCCGCTTGTCGTCCTCAGTCCTTTAGATCCGCCTTTATCTCGGTTGAGCCCCCAAATGTGGTATAAATAAAATATTCACGATGTGGTATAAGAATATTCACTTTATTTATTCATCTTAGAACTAACTATTAGCTGACAACCACTCACGAATCACGAATTGCCCATCTAACGAACTGTGTTCTGATTGACTGTGAATTATAGGACCAACCAAAACTCGGTTTGTTTACATTGTCACGATGTGGTTGTGAATTATAGTTTTGTCTCAGATTCACCCCCACCATTGCCATTTAACAATATGGTATATGTATGTATAAATAAATATATATATATATATATTTATATATATATATATTATATATATATATATATATATATATATATATATATATATATATATATATATATGTGTGTGTGTGTGTGTGTGTCATTTGTTGTAATATTTTTATGTGCATATTTTAAATTTGATGTTAACCATTTAATTCGAACTTCTTGCCTTTTTTAGTATGTTATTTCAACTTATTAGTATAGTTAAACATTTTTGCTTGTTGTTCTGTTTTGTATTGAATTTTGTTTAAATCTACATAAATTTGTGTTTCGATTTTTATACATAAAATACTTTGCATGTCATAAATGATTTTAATTTGTATTAAAGCAAACTCACACCAGATGAAGTTGCTGCTTTAGTTAATGACGGTTTTCAGTCTCTTATGGATGATGACCTATGCAAAAGTTCCTTGTTAAAACAAAATTTAACTAAAGAATTATGCGACACGTTAGCAAGGGTATTTACCCCAATGCCGATTGAAGCAAATATGTACGATTGTTTTAAGGCGGGATTCCAACATCATGATCATCCAATTGGAGCCTTTGCAGCTGATGCTGAATGCTTTGACGTCTTTCGAGACATCCTTGAGCCGATCATTCTCGATTATCATGTACAACACAAGAACGAGAAGCAAAAGAAGTTACAAACGACTCTCCAGTTTGGTGACTTAGATGAAATTTGTAATCTAGATCCTGATAGCAAGTATATCATCTCAACAAGAATCCGTGTAAATCGCAATTTAGTTGATTATCCATTCTTTCCAAAATTATTGGAACAGCAATATCCCGAAATCGAAACTAAGGTTTTTGACACAAAATTTATAAAACTGAACAAATAATATTTCATTAATTTAACAATCGTAGATTCAGGATGCTCTAGAGTCTCTAGACGGAGAATTGGCAGGTGTGTATGTCCCATTGAAGTCTTTAGATGAAGCCACTCAGACAGATATGTACAGTCGTCATATTTTATTTAAACGTGGAGGAGAATACCTCACTACAGCTGGATGCAATCGTTTTTGGCCAAATGGACGTGGAGTATTCCACAATCCAACTGACACATTTATTGTGTGGGTCAATGAGCAAGACCATTTGAAAATCATATCGATGGCATCAAATGGATTCTTGGGTAAGTTCTGCACGAATTTATATGGAAACAGGTCGTGTTGTAAGGGTAATAAATATTTTTTATAGGTGATGTTTATCATCTTTTTGTGGAAGGAGTGCGTGCCCTTAGTGAACGTTTAAATTTCGTAGAACATGAACGATTTGGTTTCTTGACAGCATGTCCTAGTAATATAGGATCGGGGATGCGTGTATCTGTACTTATTCGTCTGCCTAATTTGAATAGCAACATTAAGAAACTGCAGACATTGGCGGAACAATTGAGCTTAGAAGTTCGCGTTGGTGGAACCGATGATCCTTCTATTGAAGAAGGGGTTATGGACATTTCCAACAAGTATCGCTTGGGTTATACTGAATTTGAAATTGCCAAAATTGTTAGTGATGGGATTACTGAGTTAATTAAGGCAGAAGAAACAGAGGATGCGGTCGAATAATTTCAATATACAATACTTCTTCCCTTTCAACTATACTTTTGAAAGATAGCTAATCAATTTTTTTTTTTAAACATGTCTTTAATAAAATTGATTTATATATATATATATATATATATATGTATATAGATATATATATATTAATTGAATAAAACTTAAACTTTGATATTATAGACTTATATAAATATGTACACTGGGTAAAAAATATTTGTGTTACAGTAAAAAAAAACCAATGGCATCCATGATTTTAATGCCGACTCAGTGAGTTGTTACACTTTCCCAAACGTATTTATTTAATTGACTGTCCAACCCACGTCACAATACCACATAGAAGTTAGATGAATCTGCGTACCACAAGTCACACATGTGTCCTTAAAATCTTAATGAGGAAGTATTTCATAAATAAATTGATTGGGACCCGACGGCCCCCTGAGGGGTTTTTATTCTTCATATTTAGACACTAGTGTAGTACTTCACTTCCGCACTTTACACACGTTTAGAAAAGAATGATTAAAACATCACTTTGTTACGGTCTCAACGTCCAAAGCGTCACCCAAACCCCCAAAAATCCCCCTCAATAGTGACGGTGAAACCAACAATCCCTTTATTATATCAAATGCTTGTTGACATTTGTCTGACCAGGTGAATTTAACGTTCTTCCTTAACAAGTTTGTTAAGGGGCGTACCATCCTCGAAAAATTTGGAACAAATTTCCGATAGTAATTCGCCAAGCCTAGAAATGATTGGACGTTCTTTACCGTCTTAGGAGTGAGGAAATCCCTGACACTAGCAGTCGTATTGGGATTTGGCATTGCCTTTGTGGGGGTCCTCTATATCACATGGAGAACCAGCCCACAATCCTAACCTAATTTCGACCGCTAACAGCGCGTTACATCAACCCCTATCCCACCGTTCATGCTATTCACCTGAAATATCATATTTCTCAAAGGACGCATAGCTAAACTCATTATCCTATGCAGGTAATGCATAATTGAGTTTAGCTACACTTTTTGCCATACGGCAACTCCATTTTTGCTAGCCCATGAGATTTCCATCGGAAATCACATCATGTCGGTTAGCAACAACAAGTCAAATCAAACGACGCTGTTGCATAACCATACAATGGCTGGGGTAATTCCAAATTATTCGAGTTTGGTTTTCATGATAAATTACCCTAGCCAATTTGGCGTCACCTCGGATTTTCTTCAGATCATCCATTCGCTTGGGATCAATGATCTCTTTTCGCAGGTGAATAGCACCGGCTACATTTCCTCTCCTCCATAATTCTGTTTCCATACGGTTCAATGTACTCTGAGATCACCATAGCCGTAACACTAGGGCAGTAGGTCATTCTCAAAAACTGCATTTGATACCAGCACACACAACCAAACTCAACCCGAGATAATCGTACATCGTGTTTCTGTTCTCTCATTCTTCCATGTTCGTCGACTATCGAATAGACCAATATATTCACCACACATCGACGGGCGTGGCAATGAAAAAGCAGAAGTATGATCTCTATTGGTTGTCCTGTGCAGAAGTAAAATTTCCCATCTTCATCCCTTTTTCAAGCAGTCGCTTGTCATTCATCACCGCAGTCGGACACGGCGCCGCTCGTCTTAAACTAATTTCGCGAACACTAAAGTTATCTCATAAATGTTGTATTAATTGCCAAAGTGTACTTTTTCAATAGTTACCTTCCTGTGTATATACAAATGCAAGTCCTTACATTTAATCTAGTGATAATTTATTATAAGAGTAAATTCGAAATAAAAAAAACAAATAAAAATCAGGTTAAACAAATTAAACAGTGTTAATTATTCCATCTTTCCTGACTGGTGAACATTTCTTTCGGCGAAACATCGTTGGAGAACAACTTCTTTCCCATTGGATAATTTTGTTACAAACAATTTACGACGAAACAAACGGTGAGTGCTGTGGGGAAGAAAGTGAAACAGTGCCCATGTATTGGCACAATACTTCTTTAACACACCACACCTTTTTTTTCGGAACAACGTGTCCAGATATACTACTTTCTTTTATAGGAATTTGCTTTTTTCCGGTTGCAGTTTGAGGTTGTGGTATCTCATTTGGTCGAATATTTTCCGGAGTTTGTCATTATGGTGTTTTTCCCATATATGACCACGTCATCCAGATAAACAAAGCATTCGATACCTTGCAACCCGGTTAGGACATGGGTCATGAGTCTCTGGAACGTAGCTGGTGCTCCCTTTAGATCGAATGGCATAGGTTTGAACTCATAATGCCTGTAATTTGTGCTGAACGCTGTCTTATCTGGATCCTTCTGATCCACTAAGACTTGGTGGTAGCCACTGGCTAAATCGAGCGTGGAAAAATAGCGGGAGTGAACGAGCTGGTCTAAAATATCCTCTATTCGAGGGAGAGGGTACGCATCACCAATGGTTTTGTCGTTCAGTTTCCTGAAATCGACCGTAACTCCATCGGGCTTTTCCATCGGGGCCCGATTTCTTTGGAACTACCAAGAGGGGTGAGTTCCACGGATTCTTGCTTGGTTGAATGATATCATTCTCCAGCATATCCCGTACTTGCTCATTTATCACCTCATTCTTGCACTCGGGCAGACGGTACATTCATTGGTTTATCGGCGCTTGGTCCTGTACCATAGGTATCTCATGCATTATGGCACCGATATACGTCAGGAGGTCACATTTGAGGTGAAAAAGGTCGTTGAACTCCACATGTTTCCACTATGGATTGACACTCTTGAGGACTTAGGTATTCTCCTAAGTGGAGTTCCTCACGTAATTGTGTCAACCTTGAATCTTTTGGTGGTTCAATCAGTGATGCATCCTCCGGGAATAGATATCAAATGTATTGAAGGTCTTCCCCCTCCGAAAGTTCTTTACCAGAATTAATTCCCGCGGACGTATTTACTGGTCTCTCGGTATGAATGTTCTTTCGGTTTCCCAACGGAAAGATGGAAAATTCTTTTGTTGGGTGCAACTTCACCTTGATCCGGTCGATCATTTGTGGGTAATTCATGATATTGAGTGCTTCTATTTGGGCAGTCTTCGCATTTCTCAAAATACATTTAGCCAGACATATTGCTGATTGTACTTCTTTAGGCACCAGAATTACCTCTTCCCGGATTTGTATGGGGTCTAATCATGGTTCGTGAACGTCCCGGTAGTATGGCTGGTTCGTTCAGAAAAATTTCTGAGTCTGAGGGTTTTGATGGTAGGTGTACCACCAATGCTTCCTCCTCTTTGTCATCCTTCGGCTTTTGGGATGTTGTCTTGACGTTGGGGTAACTGGGGCCCGACAAGTTTCGCAGCCCTTCTCCTGTGTGGGTAGGGTTTCCTAGAACAACGACCAGGGTATGGATCTTCTCGGATCCCTTTGGTTCGAGCTCCCGTTCGGCTGTCTTATGCCCAGACATCCCCTTCCCTTGCAAACTTACCGGATTCATGCTTGTTTGCGGAAATTCCAAAGAGTCTCTCGTTCCATTAACCTTACAATTCCCAGACAGAAAGTTGTTCCCCAACAAACCGTCTGCAGACAACCCCGATAGTGAGTCTATTACGGAAAAGCTACAGGGGATTTCCTGGTGTAAATTGAATATCTCCTTGCAATAGCCCCTTGACTTGCCCTTGCCAAAATGTGTTTGGATGGTAGTTGCTTTCTTAGCATCCAATATACGAGGGTGGTTTGAAAAGTTCCCGAGCTGAACGCGAAGATAGCAGCACTCGTCTATAAAAGCTAGTGAATGTAGTTGTGCATCTTTTGCCAGTTACTCACCACAATTTCAGCCATTTCGGAGGCGCAGTTTTTATTTGATGGTCGTTTGAGTGAGTCGATGGGAGTGTTTTTGTGAAAATGGACAAAATTGAGTATCGAGCTGTCATTAAATTTTTGTTTTTGAAAGCCAATACGTGTAAGTGGACTCTGCACCATCAATCCATCATCATCGGCACTACAACCGGGAGCCGGTCTTGGCCTTATTTAGCAAGTCCTGAGGCTTGTTAAATTTTCCATAATGATTTGTTTTTTCCGGGCAAGGTCATTAGTCTTGCGCCAGAGGCTCCCCGACGGGGAAACGAACCCCGATCTCCCACGTGACAGGCGGGTATACTAACCACTATACTATCGAGGAGCCTGGGAAAGTTATGGCGACTTTTTTTTTTGGATAGTCATGGAGTTATCTTAAACAATTATCTTCAAAAAGGAAAGACCATTACACGAGCATACTACGCATCATTACTTGAGCAACTGAAGGCAAAAATTGCGGAAAAACGGCCACATTGGCAGAAAAAGAAAATCCTGTTTCACCAAGACAACGCGCCGTTTCACGCCTCAGCGGTTGCCATGGCGAAAATCCACGAATTACGGTTTGAACAGTTATTTTGCAGAGAAAAACGCCGAGTACTATTTGGACGGGTTAGAGAGATGGGAGCATCACTGGGAGAAGTGTGTAGAGTTACAAGGAGACTATGTAGAAAAATAAAAATAAATTTTAAGAAAAAATGTCTTGTATCTTTGTTAGGTCGGAGAGTTTTCAGGCCACCCTCGTATTTTGGTGGTGGAGTGCCTTCAGCTTAATAAGACTGATCTCCGCGCCTGTGTCCACTATAGGCGTGTAGTGTTTCTACGGCCAATGTCTAGGGGGAGCTGGACAACTGGAACTTTCGTTGGCGGAAACTGAGAGCAGGTTTTAAGAGATTAGTTCGGCCAGGTTGGCCGTCGTTTTCCGACGTCATTTTCAGCCTCTCAAGAGTTTGATCAAAGCCCCTGTGCGTAAAACGCGCTACCGCACTCCTTTCGATGCTACCCACTTTCTCTGATCGCCATCACATCTAAACAGTCTTCTTCCTTTCAGCTTGTATTCCTTATGCAGTTGCTTTCGATCACCGATAATAGTTGTTGCTTGTAGGGTTGATAATATCGCGGAGTTTCGCATCTTGCCACTGCATGGTGGCTAGCCAATCATCGTCCTCAATGCAGATGTTTAATTGTTGGCCGATATTTCCTCCACCAATTACGGTTTGAACTGCTTGACCACCCGCCTTACTCACCAGATCTAGTCCCAAGCGACTCCTTTTTGTTCCCTAATCTACAAATTGCGCTCGGAGGGCAGAGATTTTCGTCAAATGAGAAGGCAATCACCTTCGTGAACAGTTATTTTGCAGAGAAAAACGCCGAGTACTATTTGGACGGGTTAGAGAGATGGGAGCATCACTGGGAGAAGTGTGTAGAGTTTCAAGGAGACTATGTAGAAAAATAAAAATAAATTAAAAAAAAAAGTCTTGTATCTTTGTTAGGTCGGAGACTTCTTAGGCCACCCTCGTATTTTGGTGGTGGAGTGCCTTCAGCTTAATAAGACTGATCTCCGCGTCTGTGTCCACTATTAGGCGCGTAGTATTTCTACGGCCAATGTCTAGGGGGAGCTGGACAACTGGAGCTTTCGTTGGCGGAAACTGAGAGCAGGTTTTAACATGGTGCGAGATTAGTTCGGACAGGTTGCCCGTCGTTTTCCGACATCTTCCACTTTGCTTTTTGTCGACACGCTGTCGCCGTGTGGTTGTGTCGTTTACAAAATGTGCACAGTTGACCATTCCGCTCTGTCGCCGGTGGCACTGCTTTGGCTACGGTTCGACTCGGGTCGATGGGGTTGTAATCGGTGCTGACGGTGTTTCAAAACCGTAGTATTTTGCTTTAGAGCCTCAGGATGTTCAGTATTGCTAGAACTAGTACTGTTCTGAGCTGTAGTGGCCTGTACTTGTTGACCGCCTTTGTCGCTTGAATGCGTACGGCCCTGTACATTTTTCCTTGTTTGGACTTTCTTCCATTCTGTGTTGACCGTGTAGGACGGTGGGGTATGATCGTGGCGTACAGTCTTAATCGCCTTGTTGGTTGTACCGGTTGGTGATTTCTGGGATTTTTCCCACTTGTTCTTGCAATGACACCCTTTCCACGTGTGGCCCTTTCGGCGGGCTCAACATCCAAAGCCTCACGCAAAACCCCACAAACCCCCCTATCTACCTCTCTATTTCTAATTGTGCCAAGTAGTAAATTTGCATAAATTACTTGACAATAATAAAAAATAAAGGCGTTGGCGTCGAAATAAAAGAGAGACGTCAAAACGAAAAAAAAAATTGTAATTGAATTGACAAAAAGATTTTATAAGCGACGGACGCAAAACACATGCGATACTACCCGCCGCGAGTTAAATCAATCTGTTAATCATAACGAACGAATTTTAATTTCACCGCGAGTGACTAATAATAAATCCAGACCAAAGAAAATAACAGGTGACTCAAGAATCCTGCACCCCCTGCAACTAGAACATCTGAAGCGTCGACCAAAGAACAGGTCCGCCAACGAATATCAAGTAAGTCACCTACTTAGCTTCTTAGCTTGGGCGCGAGTTATTACATTGCACCTTTGTAGTGTGGGAGTCTCGCCACCATTTTGCGGGATACGGCTCAAGGTATCCGCGTTGGTTTATATTTTCCGGGTTTGTACTCGATTTGCTAGTCGAACTCCGATAACTTGTGACGGAACCTTGTTAAATGTGACATGGGATCTTTCACGTTAAATACTCCCTTTAGTGGTTTATGATCCGTGTATACGGTGAATTTTCTTCCTTGTAAATAACAGCTGAAATTCTTAGCCAACCAACCGATGGCTAGTAACTCCTTCTCCGTGGTAGTTTCCTGATCGGTGACCAGTTGCTGCGGGACACCATACCGAGCAACTATTTGGTCAAACAAGATTGTGGCCACTGATTCCGCTTCCGCATCGGGAAGAGCGTAGCAATCTATATGTGCTTAGACAAATTGTTTTGAAACATGAGTATATATTGATTGTCGGTTGGAATTCGATCAAGAGGACCTTCTATATCTAAATATACTTTCTCAAAAGGCCTCTTTGCAATGTCGGTTATTACCATGGGCATACGTAGGTTCGGTGAAGATTTCATGGTTTGGCATGTTTTGCATGCTTCAATGTATTGCCTAATGTCGCGCATCGTGTTCTTCCACCAGTAGTGTCTACGTATTTTATTATATGTTTTGCTCACCCGTTGGTGTCCACTTAACGGGTGGTCATGGTAATCCCGCAGTAAATGCTGGATGTCGTCAGGATTTGTTATCTCCATTCCTTTTTCCGTGTAGGGCGGAATGGGATTCTCGTGAAAAGACTTGTCGTCTTTTGGAATGTCCTGAGTTCCTTCGCTTGCCCTTAACTTCTTAACTTGGGCAAAAGTTATTACATTGCACCTTTGTAGTGTGGGAGTGTGGCGGTCCTGCGAACCGCACAAACCACTGTGGTGTTAAATACATTTCACCCAGCTAAAGGGGACATACATACCGTGTCCTCAACCCCACATGCCCACAGACACGTGGTCCCAATTTACCTTTCCGCCCAGCTAAAGGGGACATGCATACGGGTGTCCTCGACCGCACGTGTCTACAGACACGTGGGCCCAATTTCGCGACCGATTCCTCATGCGTGCACGGCTATCGAAGGACACTGCCCAGAAAAGAAATTGTTTGACGACCCATTGGCTGGGCAAACACAAGTGGCCTGCGCGGTAGCGCCAGATGCCGACAGCCAGAAAAATCCCAGGCGATAAATGTATGGCCAAGGAATAAACAAATGTACGACCTTCCTTTGAGCCAACCGCAATTTGGTTTTCCTTATCGAAAGGACTATTGTGAGAACAAAAGGTTAACACACTAAACCAAACAACCGACACTGTTCCTACAAGGAAATTAAACCATGTAAATATCGCAGCCGAAGATAATAACTTCGGCCGAGAAAATCACCAGGGCCATAAACCACACATGGGCAATGTACATAAAGGGATACCGCAGATGTGTGAAAATTCTGACGATCCTCGGCATATCTCCGGCCGCACGGACAGCAACGTTCGCGTCTGTGTGTGTGTGTGTAGGTGCATCCACACAGTATTCCTACGAACAATACGAAATCGTAGGACAAGTGAGGGTGCGATCTCCTGCAAGGGAGAAATCACTTGGTAAAGAGAGGACACCAGGGGATAAGAGAACCGAAGAGAAAGGAAGTACAACCGGGTGAGATTTCCATCCCTTGAAGAAAGTTTTTAAGTTAGTCAAATTAAAACGTTGGTGGAGGAACGATCCTCAAGATAAAAAACGCAATCGAGTGGTGCCGCTGCGAACGAGTTTGTCGGCGCGAATCCTTTTTTTTGTATTCAATAATAAATAAAGGTATATCGCCATAAAAAAAAGTGATTTTTTTATTTCGGAGACAGTGTTCGGCGGAACACATTAAAAAAAATAATAAACCGCCAAAGGAGTCTCGTCACGAGTTTAAGTTTATTAAATGAACTATTTTCGTAATTTTAATGTTCTTGGGGGCTTTAATGTGACTCCAAGCGGTTGGTAACAGTGACTCCAATGGGCTCTAACACAGCAGACGCGGTTGGGAGGCTAGCTGACGCGTAAAAATGGCCAAGAAGAGCTTTACATGGTTTATGAACGAACCCTTACACGCAAGAATAATAGAACATTCCTGTTATTAATAAGACCGGTAAATAGAAAATTTATGTAGTCCCTTAGAGTCGAACTCACAATTCAACTACATTATATTGATTTGGAGGTAGTAAGAAATTCAGTAAAAAGGTTTCAATATAAATGTTCGCTTTGTATGTTCATTGATAAAACAGAGTGTGACTTGGGTACTTACCTTCCATCCATTGTTATCGACTTCTGTAGTCCGTTCTATTGTTCCGATAACATTGTACCATTTAGTCTTTGTCGATTGCTTAAAGTCCATGGTGGTGTTCCATTTATGAAGCACTTTGTTAGATACATCGTTTGTGTGAATCATAGTAAAGGCAAATTGTTGCCCAATGTTGTCGTCTCCGTTTAAAATTTGAGCGTTACAAAATGATCCTTCAATCTGATATATGTGTGTGTTGGTATGCATGGAAAGGGAAGGAAAAATAATAAGTAAAACGCAGCCAAAAAACAAGAGAGAGAGAGAGAAAGGGAGAGAGAGAGAGAGAGATAGAGAAGGCGATGGGTCGAGTGCGGAGGGGGGGGGGGGGGGGCGGAACAGCCAGGCAGAGAGACAGACAGAAAGGAAGACATAGAAAGAGAGACGTGAGGCGGGGGAATAGAGAGATGGTGACAAAAATGCATAAAGAGATAGAGAAGGAGAGATAGATATCGGACCATGTTCCTAGATATTAAGCTTATTGACACACGACTTAAACATACACATATTAACAGACAAAAAAGAAACTGCTTACGCACAATTGAGTATGACAGCGACCATTGTGCATTATCAATCGTGATAAAAGCACTATGGCGTTTGCGATGATTGTGAAGAACGTGTGATTCGAACTGACGCTATGACGGTTAGAGTCACTAAAAATTGAACCAATGCTTAACACATCAGGCCACTGCCGCGTGTACGAATTCAATTTCTAAACTCAAATACACTCAACTGATGTGGAATTGTTATGTTCTCGCTATGGTATACGGCTCTGATGCTTTTGGTTTTTCGAATTGCCTTTCGGTATTCTTCACTATTTGCTTGCATATTGTGTGTGTATCTGTTAGAAACGCCACAGCAGCAAGCGAAGTTGTGGAACTCGGTGAATGTATGATACCGCAACCCTATAACTATGGCGGTATGCGATGGACGCATTTCACGAGAACCTTAACAAGAGAAATTCGCTTAAAAGATATAGTCGCAGCATGTTTAGTGTAACAGCATGCTTAGTTTTACCAAAATAAGATTCATTGAAGAATACACACATTTAAGGATTTTCTTTTATTTGTTTCCATGTTTTAACTGTTGTAAATTGTATTCCGTGTATTTCTTCTAGTTCTTTCTTCAATATGGCTTTTATTATGGAATCCCATATTAAATCTATTACAGCCTTTGCTGCCACTGCGTTCCACCGCCATTTTGTTTTTAATATGTAAACGCTATAAAAGCAATTGTGTTCTCTTTCAAGTCTCTCGTTTTTTCGTAAAATACATGCGTGCGGTAGCTCCAGTTTTTAATCGTCTCGTACAGAGCAAATTGCCGTTTTTAGTATGTATTGTAGCGAGCTTAGGGTTCGCCGGATTAATTCTTTTGAATAAATAAGAGCCGTTAAATCGATTTTGGAATTAATATAACACTTTATTAGTCCGTTAACCATACACAACGATTTCTTGACTTATCGCTTCCGTACTTGTCGCGTATTTTACTTCTTACTTATCGCTTGCT
Organism: Microdon myrmicae; assembly: GCA_963931805.1. Taxonomy (NCBI): domain Eukaryota; kingdom Metazoa; phylum Arthropoda; class Insecta; order Diptera; family Syrphidae; genus Microdon; species Microdon myrmicae. The sequence goes on along the minus strand of OZ007500.1, from coordinate 67,219,907 downwards.
TCTCACTCGAGACTTATTACTTTCTACTTGTCCCCATGAGTTGTGTGCGACGTATTTATACCAGTTCCCCACATTCTGATTCGGTATTTCGTTTCCGCTCGTTCCATAATCTTGAATGTTCTATTATCCATAGTCTCCAGTTTTCCAGTACTTTGTTTTGGACTTTCCCGAATATTCCAGTACTGACTGTCATATGCGTCACACTACCCTCCGCCTAGATTAGTTCGTCCCGAACTAAGTTCACTGGTCTTCTGGGTTAACAAAAGTCGCCAGTCGGTCACGATGTACCACTTCCATCACTGGATACCTTGATTTGCTTTCGAACCAAATGATGAATCTCATCGAGGCGATTTCTCCATTCGGCTACGTAGTCTTCGGTCTTATCTATGGCGTCTGGAGGTATTCCGAATCGCAGATCGGCTGGTAATCGTATCTCCCGTCCAAATATAATTCTTGCTGGAGAATGGCCCGTCGTATCGTGATTAGCCGATCTATAGCTCATGAGAAAGGTTTGTACATATTTGTCCCAATCTCGTTGGTGATCACTAACGACCTTCGATAAATACTCTTTCATTGTTCGGTTGAACCTTTCGACCATTCCGTCTGACTGTGGATGTAAGGGTGTGGTCCTGGTTTTCCTTACGCCCAGTGCCGCACAGATGCCTTGAAATATCTGTGATTCGAAGTTTCGGCCCTGATCGGAATGAAGCTCACAGGGGACTCCATATCTGCTGATCCAATTATTGATAAGCTGCTCAATGGCGGTTGTTGCTTCTTGGTTTGGAATTGGAAGGACTTCCACCCACTTGCTGAAGTAATCCATGATAACCAACATGTATTTGTTGTTGTCGTTTGTTTTTGGGAATGGTCCTGAGATATCAATCGCAATTCGCTCGAAAGGGGCACCCACGTTGTACTGCTTCATAGCGCTCCTTGGTTTTGCCGTTGGTCCCTTGGTCGCAGTGCAAGTTGTGCACTTCCTACACCAAGACTCGACGTCATCTCTCATGTGAAGCCAGTAGAAACGAGATCGTAATTTTGAAAGTGTTTTATTAACTCCCAGATGTCCACCGGAGGCCCCGTCGTGCATTTATGTTAGTACATCTTTTACTTTTGATGGTGGGACTAGAATCTGCATTCGATGGGATTTTCCGTCCGCGGCTTCCCATTTACGCTTTAGAATTCCATCTTCCACCAGCAAGGAATTCCATTGTGCGCAATATGCCTTAAATGTTCCACTCTTGTCGGAAATATTGTTCCAAGTTGGCCGCTCGTTCTTTTCTTTATATTACAGAATTAGCGACATATCTTCATCCTGAAGTTGAGCTGCGCGTATAGCATCACTCGTCCACCCATCTAGTACTTCTACTTGTACATTTCGCAGGTCGTACGCCCCCTCTTTCTCTTCCGCTCTATGACAATGTTTACAATCTGGCTTACATGGTCTTCTTGATAGAGCATCAGCGTTATTATGTACCTTCCCTTGACGGTGGGAAATTTGGAAATCGTACGTTTGAAGTCGTTCGATCCATCGAGCTATTTGTTCTTCCGGATTCTTAAAATTTAGCAACCATTTCAGGGCGGCATGATCCGTCCGAAGGTGAAATCGACGTCCGTAGAGGTATTTATGGAAATTCTTAACGGCTTCTACGACAGCCAGCAGTTCCTTTCTTGTTGCGCAGTAATTTCTCTCTGGCTTAGATAGAACTCGACTATAATATGCGACAACTCTCTCTTCACCATCGATTTCCTGTGACAACACTGCTCCAATTCCTGTGTTACTTCCATCAGTATCCAATATAAACGGGCGATCCGATCTTGGGAATGCCAATGTTGGAGTGTTACATAACTCGGCCTTCAATGTGTTGAATGCTGCCTCACACTTGTCTGTCCAATTGAATTTTTTGTCTTTACCCGTTAGTTCGTGTAGGGCTTTAGCCACGTTAGCGAAACCTTTAACAAACCGTCGGTAATATGTGGCTAGTCCCATAAAGCTTCTTAACTGTTGCTTATCTTCTGGAGTAGGCCACTCTTGGACAGCTGCTATCTTATCAGGATCCGTTTGGACTCCTGCAGATGAAACGATGTGGCCTAGGAATTTTACTCTCCTTTGGAAGAGTTCACATTTCTTCGAATTGAGCTTTAAGTTGGCCTGTCTTAGTCGTTCGAAGACGGAGCGCAGATTATTGATGTGTTCTGGTAAATCCCTTCCGACAACGATGATATCGTCCAAGTACACAAGACACGTCTTCCATGTAAGTCCCCGTAGAACACTTTCCATTAATCGTTCAAACGTTGCTGGAGCATTACACAATCCAAAAGGCATCACGTTGAATTGATAAAGTCCGTTTCCGGTAGTAAACGCTGTCTTCTCCTCGTCCTCCTCCTTCACTTCCACTTGCCAGTAACCGCTTTTTAGGTCCAATGTTGAAAACCACTGAGCTCCAGAAAGGGTATCTAGTGTGTCGTCGATTCGAGGAAGTGGGTAACTGTCTTTCTTCGTAACGTCGTTTAACCGGCGGTAGTCGACACAAAATACAGGGCAATGTTACTGATTGCTTTAAACCCAGCGAGGGCCAGGACGACCCTTGTCCCTGTTCAATTCAAGTTGACATGCAGTCTCCACATGACACCCCTGCCACGTGCCACAAATATTTTGGCCGGGAGGACCCACTTGACATTGCAGCTAAAGAAAATGCTGCATTGCATAAGGTCTCCCAATAGAATCGTCGGAGAATGCAGCCACAGTTAGAGCTCTCAAGCCTAAGAGAATGGCAACGAAGGTGGGATTCTTCCACCAAAGGAAGATGGACGTACACCATGATACCTGATATAGAAACATGGGTGAAAAGAAAACATGGCGAGATGAATTACCACTTGACTCAGCTAATATCAGGACATGGATGCTTTCGGCAATACTTGCACAAGTATAAGCATGTGAATCACCCATGCTGCTTGTATTGCGAAGGCCAAATAGAAAATGCGGAACACGTACTCACAGAGTGCGTGAGCTTCGAGACCGCACGAACGATTTTGGAGAGACATATGAGACGGATAGTTACTCCGGCTGGAGTAATAGAATACATGCTGAGTTCAAAACTGGCATGGGTCGTAACAAATGGTATTCTCAGTGCAATGATACAGCAGTTGCGACGCGACGAGCGGAGTAACAGGTAAACACCGTCCCGCCCCGCGATGGAATATCTAAAAGAAAGTTCCGCGGGGATCATCGGTCATATGAGCCTGGCGGGTGGTGGTTTTTGGTCGGTATAAACCCGGCATGTCTCTGGATCGGTCTAGAGGTATCTTTTGAAGATTTCCACCTTCCTACCGAAAAAAATACCCCTGGATAGCTACTTTAGCATCCGCCAAGTAGTGAACCAAAGCATGCAGCGACATACTGAGAAAGGTTGGCGCAAGCCTTATAACCTTGCCCGTAAAAACGAAACAACCACGACGACAACCACGGAAACGAAAATGGCTAAAAGATTTAAGAATTTTCTCATGGAACGTCCGCTCACTATACAGAGCTCGAGCTGCACAGCAGCTAGCTGACATAACGGCATTACAAGAACTAAGATGGACAGGGAGTGGTGTTATTCAAAGAAACGAGTATGGCATTTATTACAGCTGTCATGCAAAACACCATGTGCTCGGGGTATGCTTTCTGGTCAGCCAAAATCTGAAGCTTACCATTAGCGGCTTTAATGCAATAAAGGAAAGGCTATGCACTCTTCGCGTGCGAGGCAAGTTTAAGAACATAAGCCTCATAAACGTTCACGGACCTAGAGAGGAGTCCCCTGACGACTAAAAAGAAGAATACTACGAGAACGTCGAACCAGCCCTCAATGCCTGCGCAAGATACAATGTGAAAATCGTTCTTGGTGATTTGAATGCGAAAATACGTCGGGAGCCGGTTTTCAGGCACTACGCAGGTACCCATAGTTTGCATGAGAACACGAATGATGCACGAATGGACGCGACTGATCGAACTGGCGGCATAAAGGAACTTGGTCGTTGCGAGTACCAGGTTTCCGCGTAAATATATCCACAAAGCCACCTGGGTATCACCTGATAGAGTCACTCGTAACCAAATTGACCACGTGTTGATAGATCGCCGCCACTCCTCGAGCCCGATGACGATACGAACGTACGGAGGTGCCAACGTCGACTCGGATCACTATCTTGTTGATACAGTTTTCCGAGCACGGATTGCCTTACGGAGACGTATTGCATCCGCGGATCAGGTCAACACGGCTGCCTTACGCAACGAGAACACCAGTAACACCTTTGGTCATGCGCTAAGAGTCGCACTCGAAGAGCTCGAGGGAGGGAGAGTAAGTCCTGGGGCCAGAATGCCGGGCGTAGAAGAGAAGCTAGCAAATTAGCGACTGAACGTAAGAATGCTGCATACCGGGCAATGCAGTAATCTCATAGGACGCGGGTACGCGAGGAGAAATACAAAGCGGTCAGAAGATCTGAGAAAAGGCTTCACAGGCAAGCGAAAAGTGCCTGGGAAAAAACCTTGTCTGTGAAATAGAGAAAAGTAGAGAGCGAGGTCCACACCATGAACGGAAGTTCTACTAAATAATCCACAGTATGACACGGCATACACCACGCTGCACTTACTGCAAAGATAAAGAGGGTAATCTGATCACCGATCCTGAAGGCATTCTGGAGCAATGGGAAGTGCAGTTCAATGAATTGTCATATGATCAGCACAGAAGAATTGGAGGCTCCACCAATGCAAGATCAAGACCAAACGCTGCCACCACCAAGCATTGAGGAAACAGTAAAAGCCATAAGACAGCTCAATTCAAATAAAGCCCCGGAGCTGATGGCATACTGAGCTGAGCTGAGCAAACAATGAGGGACAGCGTTACATCACGCAATTCATGAGATCGTGGTGCACGTATGGGAGCAAGAGGAGATGCCGGAAGATTGGCGTCGTGGTATAATTTGCCCCATACATAAGAAGGGAGATATCATACTGTGCAGCAACTACAGGGGTATAACATTGCTGCGTACCGCCTATACGATGCTCTCCACTCTCCTACAAGATCGGATAGCCCCGTACGCTAAAGTCATCATTGGTCAATATCAGCGTGGCTTCATCCCAGGCAAATCAGTGATTGCGCAGATATTCACCTTTAGGCAGGCGATGGAAAAGTGCCCGGATTTTAAGATTCCATTATATCATCTATTTATAGACTTTAAGGCCGCCTACGAGAGCGTAACCAGGGTAGAACTATATAATGCCAATAGAGAGTTCGGCATTCCAAACAAATTGATACGACATTGAAGGTTGACCATGATCAACGCAACTAGTCAAGTAAAAATAGCGGGATTGCTGTCCAAACTAATAAACATCTTCAATGGACTCTGACAAGGGGACGGTCTGGCCTGCCTCCTCTTCAACCTGGCGTTGGAGAAAGCAATCCGTGACTCTGGCGCCACAACTAGTGGCGAATCGGCTGTACAGGAATCCTTCACCCAGATCGAGCAGGCGGCAGAAAAACTGGGACTGCACATTAATGAGGGGAAAACTAAGTAGAATACATGATGGCAACATCTGCGAAGAGTCGACGTAACGTTGGTCAAACTATCAGGGTAGTAGAGCACGAATTTGAAGCAGTGCAATTCTTTAACTACCTTGGGTCAATAGTATCAGCCGATAACAATATGGAAGAAGAAATACGCGAACAGCTGATCAAATCCAACAAAGCCTACTATGGTCTATCAAGGCTGTTTAAATCCCGAAATTTATCCAGAACATCCAAGCTGCTCCTATACAAGACCATAGTCTTACCAGTACTCATGTATGGATCCAAGACCTGGGTGGTCAATAAAAGGCAATCTGAACTCTTAGCCGCGTTCGAGAGGGAGGTCTTAAGGAGAATTGTTGGCCCCGTATGTGAGGGAGGACGCTTCCGGAGATGCTACAGCCATGAGTTGTACACGATCTACCTTGAAGCTAATGTTGTAAGAAAAATCAAGCTCGGTAGACTCCGGTGGGCGGGACACCTAGCTCGAATGAGTGCAGAGGAGCCTGTGGGGGTTCTCTATACCACATGGAGAACCAACCCACAATTTCATACCTTATTTCGACCGCTTTCAGCGCGTCATTTCTACCCTTATTCCTCTTATAAGCTATTCCACCTGTAAATCATGTTAAACGGACGCATAGCTAAACTCGTTATCCTATGCAGATAATGCATAATTGAGTTTAGCTATCTTTTCGCCATACGGCAACCCCATTTCGCTAACCCATGAGATTTCCACAGGAAATCGCATCATGTCGGTTAGCAACGGCATAGTCTGATCAAACGACGCGGTTGCGTAATCATGCAATCGCAGGGGAAATTATTAAAATATTTAATTTGGTTCCCATGATCAGATTTCCTTAGCCAACTCGGCGTCCTATTCACTTTCTCCAGACACTCCATTCGCTGGGGATCAATGCTCTCTCTTCGCGGGTGAATAGCACCAGCTAAATGTTCCTCTCCTCGACAGTTCTGTCTTCCTACAGTTCAATGCACTCTGAGATCACCATATTCACCGAATTAGGTCAATGCGTTATCCACAGAGCTGTATTGATTCATGCACACACAACCAAACCCACCCCGAGATCATTGCACATTGTGTTTCTATTCTCTCATTCTCCTATGTTCGTCGACCATCGAATTAACCGATGTATTCACCACACGTGCGTGGCAATGAGAGACCAGAAGTATGATCTCTATTGGTTGTCCTGTGTGCAAAAATTAAATTACCCATCTTCATCCCTTTTCAGTCAGTCGTTATTCAACTACCGCAGCGTGTGCATGCTGGTGCACACGCTCGCGCGCGAAGTAAAAGGAAGTGTGTCAGACGAATTTAGTGTCCCGTTAGTCAATCGATAAAGAGAAACGCGTTGCCTTTTTAAAATAGATTGGTTACAGATACATATTTGTCACGAAAAGTCAGTTTAGAAATATTCAAGGAAGCAGTTGAATTTTAACAGTTTATTACTGCATGTGTAATCATTGAATGTTAAATAAAGAAAACATTAACCAACTAAACACCACCAGTGAATTTTATTTTACTCTCTTTGACGATTTGTGGATAATTTTGTGAACGAGTGTTCGGCGTAACAAGTGTCAGGGATTAAAGTGAGTCCGTGCCCCTGTCTGGCACACATACTACATCCCCACAAGCCAGCCCGGAAAGTCCTTTGTGGCAGGATGTATGGAAGGAGATAGCGCGGCAGACCTTGTGTGCGATGGAAGGATGGCGTAGACCAGGACGCCCAGAGACTGGGAGTGCCAAACTGGATGACATCGGCTCGAAATCGAGACCGGTGGAGAGATTTGTTTAATAAGGCCAAGACCGGTTCCCGTTTGTAGTGCCGATGATGATGTTATGTACTATATATATTGTGACGCATATGACAATCAGTACTAGAATATTCTATAAAGTCCAAAACAAAGTACTAGAATATTCTAGAAAGTACTGGAAAGCTGGAGACGATGGGCAGTAGAAAATTCGAGGCTATGGAACGGACGGAAACGAAACGCCGAATCAGAATGAGGAAACGGTATAAATACGTCGCACGCAAATCAAGAAATAAGTAGTAAGAAGTGAGCAGTCAAAGACGCGATAAGTGCGGAAGCGATAAGTCAAGAAATCGTTAAGTGTACGGTAAAAGTAACGGTTGTTATTAATGGACTTGTAGCGATTCTAACAGATACACACAATTCACAAGCAAAAATAGTGATGAACGCCGAACGAAAAACATCGAATAAGAAAAATACATCAGAACCGTATACCAAGCGATAAATAAAAAAAAAATAATTCACACCAGTGGAATATACTCGAGTTTGGAAATCAAATTCTAAACACGGTCAGTAGTCTGATGCTTCACTGCTTCGCTTTTCAATCGTTTCATCGTGTGTTCAATTCACCTTCTTCACTATCCTTGCTTTACGCTATAGACTAATAAAGTGTTACATTAATTCAAAATAAATTTAACGGCTCTTATTTATTAAAATAATTAATCCAGCGAACCCTAAGCTCGCTACAATATATATATTGTGACGCATATGACAGTCAGTACTGGAATATTCGGGAAAGTCCAAAACAGAGTACTGGAAAACTGGAGACTATGGATAATAGAACATTCAAGATTATGGAACGGGCGGAAACGAAATAACGAATCAGAATGTGGGGAACTGGTATAAATACGTCGCACACAACTCATGGGGACAAGTAGAAAGTAATAAGTCTCGAGTGAGAAGCAAGCGATAAGTAAGAAGTAAAATACGCGATAAGTACGGAACCGATAAGTCAAGAAATCGTTGTGTACGGTAAAAGTAACGGTTGTGGTTAACGGACTAATAAAGTGTTATATTAATTTAAAAATCGATTTAACGGCTCTTATTTATTTTAACATAATTAATCCGGCGAACCCTAAGCTCGCTACAATATATATATATAATCTATATTTTCCTATAAACAAATTTTCTCCGGGAGACAAAAACCTTTGTCGCCCGGAGCTTGGGAATTCATCCCCGGTCGACAAAATTAATTCAGAGATATTCAGTAACATGTGTCGTGAGTGGAATAATATGAAATAATGGGATGAGAGCGCTAAAAACAGTGTTCCATAACACGCTGGGGTGAAGGGCAGATAACCATGTAATAAGGTGGAATACAAGTAACGAACGAAGAGAGAAGAATTTGAAATTAAATATACATTGGACAATTCTTAATAAGAGCAAATATTACCTTTGTGCTGTTTTCGTTTGTTGCGAGCAAAGTAAAATTTCGATCATGGCCAAGATGTATAGAACTCAGTTGAGCTACTCCGAATAAATACATTAACAAGTTGATAACGACATTTCGTGAGAAGCCACTGGAAAATAAATTCCATACATATACTTTAATACATAATTGCAATCAAATATATTGCCATACTTTTCAATAAACTCGGATTTAAGTAGCATTCCTCGGTATTTGTTAAGCTCATTCAAGTTAGTGTTCACCGAAAATGAAATACCCAGATCTTCGGAATTAAACTTAAAGAGTTGAAACTATAAATAAACAAAGAACAGAAAAAAAGCAAGAAGAACGAGTAGAAAAAAACATTAGACTTCTGGAAGTTAAAGCAAATCTTACTACTCCGTGAATCCTTTCAGGTAAAATAAGTTCCTCGTAAACTTGGTTAGATGACTTGGTTATAAATCCTTTTGTTGATGTAACCGACCTTGATTTAAACGACAATCCACTTGTGAGTTTTTCAGGTCTTGAAAATGAATAATTAAGACAATAATTTGTTATATTCGCCACCAGATCGTTGTTGAATGGTATATATATAAGGAATCCTTGTTCTCGATTGATCTCATGATCTAGATTTAAAAATGGATTGTAGCTTCGACTGCGACATGAGGCATATGATGAATATCTTTAAAAAGAAATCAATAATTAATGCTTTCAATACTATTTGTGATAGCTACTTACCTTGCGTCGATTTGATGAGTCCTCTTAATGGCGTCGGGTAATTTATGCTGGGTAATGTTTCCCCTAAGAGAAGTCAGCACTGTCGTCTGAAGGAGAACATCTGCTGGTGTTCCTACGACTGTCGGAACGGAATATTTGGTCATAAATGGCCAGCGGACAGTTTGCATGTTAATATGACTATCCGATGCGATAAGGAAATTTAAACGGTTTATAACTAAAAGAATGGAAAAAGAGTAACTATAAAAGATTGTATTTACAATTTCCATACTACTTACTATCGCTATAACTAAGGTTCAAATACGTTTTCTGATTTAGGTAGTAAGACAACACAGTTTTGCCCTCCATCTGAAGTATGAACTCTAAGTGTAAGGGTTTGTTTTCAATCTTTGGAGCCTTCATCAGCTCCAAAATATTTTCTAACTCCATGAGTTTTATATCCTCGACTGGCACTTTAAGGATTCGTCCTAAAACAGCATCCGGTAAGCCCCTGGCTTTTATGTATAACTATGGATAAATGACACTAAAATCATTTGTTAATTTTGTATACGAGAAAAGTTACACTTAGTTGACCGGTAAACTTGCCCAAGGCCTCTGTATCGAATTTGAAGTAGCACACTACTGGCATATCCGATTTTAGGTCACCAACCATGAAAGCTTGCAGCATGGCGCCTATACCAAACTTCGGATCACGATAATCAAATATGTAGTTTCCGGTAACCCAATAGCGAGGCTCAGGTTTCTGTGGTAGATGACGATGCATATATGACAGTAAACGTCGTCTAAGAAAAGGAGCAGATCATAAAGGATGGAGTTATTTATCAACAACTAGATGCTTACAAATGCTGGTAACAGGGATATGTGGTCTCGGAGATACTGATAATGGTGGTTCGGTAGTAGTTAATCATATGAGGGCAAGTTTCACTTTGGATAATGCGATGAATACTTATCAATCGAGCTGGTGTAGGGTTCGAGATCAAGAGCAATGTAACAGCAGCTACACGTAGTTCCAAAGTTGCATTCTTATTCTCAAATATCGGCCAGTACAATTCATAGATCTGATGAGAGTTCAATTAATACCAGTCGTGGTGAAAACTAATAAATACAAAACATTTTTACCTTATCTGGTCGGGTGGTAGCTAAAGGCATTGTCGCCCAGGCAGCTAAGAATTTAATGTCATTATTTTCGTCTTCATTATTTACAATTGGATCTAAGTAGTTAGCAACGTTGCCCAATTGCAGATTACTCAAACCTTGTAGGTAAAGCATTTTATGCTCATAGTCGGGTCCGTCTAAAAGATATAAAATGAGCGATTGAATTTTATGGTCTTAAACATAAACACTTTAGATTTTTCTTTTGATAGTTTTGGCACCTTACACACTTTACACTTCACTACGTAAATTTCAAATACGTTAACAGTTTCGTTTCCCATGGATTATGCTAGAGTCTTCGGAAAATGGGAGGAAAACAATCATACAGTTGGTATCCCTGAACCACACCTTCTCCGACTCTGTCGCTCTGTTCCATCGCCGCTAGGACTCATCCCTAAGATTTATCCTTTTTCTATTTTTGACAAGTCGTTTCGCCACGTTTTCACGCCAATACATTTCCTTTTGCGCTTACTAGACAGGAATTTACGGGAAGTTTTGCAATGATAAAAAGAGATGGTAATCGCTTAATACCAGGTCATGACTATAAGGTGGATGCATTCTAGCAAAGGAGTATGACATGGCGTTGTCCTGATCGCAATTTGGCATGATTTGGATGCCTCGAAACTTCCCAACCAAGTTCATTATCAAATCATTATAAAGACGCGTGACCTGGTGTTATCCTAATGGAACACAATGCCTCTTCTGATGGCCGATCGCTAAGTTCAAACGGCCCTTTATTGACAGTTGTTGCGGATTGAATGCAGCCATCAACAATCAAACGAACAACACCTGTCAGCAATCAGCTGACAGACAAAATTAAATCTATCTGTCAAGCATTTTCGTTTAATGCTCTCTCTTGCTGTTTAACTTTTGACGACCACGGTCAACAACAATTAATCGATTAACATCTAAAGAATCAATTTAAATAAACCAAATATTTAAATACAATTGAAAAGTAGATTTGTTATTGTGTTCAACTGAATTAGTCTTGGGGTCCTGCTGACATCATTTCCATGGCACGCAGGTAATAATTTCAATTAAATACCATTAACATCAAGTGTTTCAGTCATCGGCAACCATCATCGTTGCATGCCAAGAGAGAAGAGGAGTGTTCCTGACGCCATTTCTTTGACCCACAACCACGATACCTTTGCTGGTGGACAATTGCTAAAAGCAAAGATTTCGGTCCGAAGAAGTGCTTACAAATCATCCCCGACGCTATCCATCTGGTCGCCGGAGCTTAAACTACGTGTTGGCCGCTCGATTGTCAACACAACAGCAGAGGTTCGAATATAGTGCTTGGCCATATTAAAGTAGATGGTCCCTTTTCCACCAAATGAACAGCCTTATTGGCCATTAGTCATGGTTTAGCCACCAATTGAGCTGCTTCATGCGGCTTTGACCAGGATAGTTTTCGTTTCGACTGGGCAAGACATCGCATACGGTAATTCGATTCATCATGTTTCCCGTATCAATTTGCGTGAAATGCAAACCTGTGAAATGCCCTATGAGTAGGGCGTTAGAATATACTCACAGCTAGGCCAGCTTGTTGTAAGAGGCGACTAAAGGCCGAGTGGTAGCCGGGCCCCCAACGTCCTGTGCGCCCGGTGAAATACCACCCCATCAAGCTTAGGCTCCGTGAAATGGTCGGGAGAAATCCCTGGCCATCTTTCGGAGCTTGGCTGATGGACCGGTTCGAGAAAAGGTTGGTTAGGTGGTAGTCGGTCCCAAGGTGAGATACCACCCCGTCACGCTGTACATTCCGCGGTATCGCCGAGAGAAATCTTCGACGGTGTTTCGGATGTGTGGGTGATGGCCCGGACTGAGACGGAGATAAGTCATGATGGTACCTTCTGATATAAAGAATTCCGGAGGTAAACTAGTCTCCCATTCGGATCTCCGGGGGGGGGGGCTATGTCGGGGGGAACATCATGCAGATATCATGATAAATAATGGAACTTTAAGAGGTTCGTCTCCTTTATAAATCCCAAATTAGACCCGCCCTCGAATATTGCTCTCATGTTTGGAGCTCGGCTCCTAAACATACCCTCGACCTACTTGAGATGATTTTGTGGCTCAGGTCGCCTTTTGTTTGGGGTGGGATATATAGGATTTGCGCGGAGGGGGTGGGTAAGCATTGGCCGAGCACGAGTTATAATACGAAAGAGGGAAGCAGCGGGGGACAAGGAAGCGAATTGGTATTGGGGGCAAAATTGGGAGGGAGGACCCGACTAAGATCACGTACTAAGGATTTAGAAATGATAGACTGGTATTTGGGTGTTAGGCTGGGGTTGCTATTACATATTGACAGTCTGCCTGCACTAACCGGTTTTGTTCGGGTGAAAAATCCAGTCGTACCTGAAGGGAAGAACTACGCGGAAACAGGAACTGTTTTTGGTGTCGGGAAGCAGGTGGCATTCTATTACGGGAATCATGTTGGTTTTCAAAAAGAATTCTGAAATCCATTCGGGGTTCGCGGTTTTGTGGGCAGCCTTTAGCAGGTATGAGGTAATTGAATTATTGGAAAGGTTGAGTTTATTAATACGGGCCAGCCATTCGGCGCGGGTCCAAGATGTACCGAAATGGACGACTGGCGAGGTGTCAACCGGGACCGTGGCAGAAGTGCGAGGAGGCGGTGTTGGTTGATGAGGGGGGCGTGCGGGGTGGGTGGACAAGGTGAGTACGGTAAAGTGGGATGGGGCCGGGATGGGGCCACGTTATGTAGTTCGTCGTATAAAGACGTCTCGCATCGCGGAGAGGAGTGGAGGTTGGTAAATTTTAATTGGGGGGGGGGGGGGGGGGGGGGGGGGCGAGATAGTACCGTCAGGGCTCCTCGACGCACCTGTCGCGCGGGAGACCGGGGTTCGATTCTCCATCGGGGAGCCTCTGGCTCAAAACTAATGAACTTGCCCGGAAAAAACAAATCGTTATGGAAAATTTAACAAGCCTCAGGACCTGCTAAATAAGGCCAAGGCCGGCCCCCGGTTGTAGTGCCGATGATGATGATGATAGTGCCGTCAAGCTGGCCTAGGAGGGACCGGGAAGCCGCGAGCTCGACAGTGTCGAGTTTGTGTAGGACAAGCTCGAATACCGGTCGGGTTCGGACGGGGCGGCATGATTTTGTGTGGAGGAGCGCAATAGGGCTAGCCCATCACTAAGGCTGTTCAGCCTGGAGAGAATATTCTCAAGAAGGGGGTTGGTATGCCGAATGGACGACAGTTTGGATGTCGATTGCAAGCATTTGTCGACGCTTGTGCGGAAGGAATTGGGTGAGTCATTAACTGAATGGGTAACCTGGTTGAAGACCGTCTTGTTACTGTCTCCAATGAGGGACTTGATGTGGGATAGAGAGGTTTGATAGAGTCATCCGAGGTCATCGATGCATTTGAGACTAATCTCTAGATGTAAAATTATATAGGTGATTAATTTTAGGTTGGAGTTGTGGGAACTATCGGTGGCGTCGTTCAGGCAATTTATAGCCAGCAGGACGTGAGAGAGCGATATATTGAGACATTAATCGCAAAAGAACAGGAGGTTATCAGGAATTCCTTTGCGAAGTGGGTGTTTCGCTTATTCATTCCCACACAAGAGACGTGAAAAGATTTGCAGCAGATGCCTTTACAGCTGACGTAATCGGCATTAGCAGCATTAATCCCACAAGTTGAGTTGCCACAAGGCATGATGGGAACGATAGCGAAGCGAAGATGGAGGGGGAGGTAGATGTGGTGGTAGAAGGGGATGAGGGGAGGAGGTAAGGAATCACGGAAAATGCACAATAGCAGAATAAATAGTATACCGATGCTCTGATCTATCGAAGTGGAAGGGATTTAGACTCAGAGGGAGCATTACCAGAAGTTTGAGAAAGTGAAAGAGAGATGAATGAGTAACTAAATAAATAAATAAGTAAGTAAATGGAAAATAAATTGAAAACCCAAATCAACGGGGGACTACGCTGGACAATTCTGTGCCATATTACCAACGGATCCGTCTAGTAGGTATATAAAAATATTATAACAGAGGTGGCTCACCAAAGACCATGAATGGGCCCACCCATTCCTTGAGCACTACGAAGAACAGGGTGAGGAATTTTTGTATTCAATTGTCACAGGCGACGAAAACCAGGAACAATACACGATACCAGAACCTAAGAAAAAGTCTCGTGACTGGAGTCATCGGAATTCGTCGAAGCCACGAAAGTTCAAACAAATATTGTCTGATGGCGGAAGAGTTCTAAGATAAGGGTCTACGAAAACTGCCACAGCACCTATAAATCTGGTTAGATTACAACGGTGATTACATTGAAGAACAGCTGAAAGATCAGCCTTCCATCGATTGTCGTCCTCTGCAACCTCTTGTGTGGAAGCTACCAAACAGAACCAAATAAAAAAAGAAAACAATTGTCTACTTACTCAGAAATAGGTTGAAATATTTTTGAACATATTCCTCAAAGTGATCCTGAGTGATTCGTCCAGCTACAAAAACATTGTGTACCAATGTACCAAAACTCAGAATGGCAGCCTGTCGGACATCAGGACGGTCCGGGCCTACAAGAACCGTAAACATAGATGCTTAATAAGCTTTAGCAATATACTTTACCACTTACCGAGTGTCAAGAAAACTTCGCATTCCTTAACAAGTTCCTTTGATAGTTCAAAAATATGAAACGGCAATGAAATCAACAATTGAACTGCTGTAGTGGATTTGATTTGCTTTTCCATCACAAGATCCCTGGTTAGGAATACCGAAGCCTTTGTACCAATTCGAGGAATAATCTCATAGAAGATGTTGCGAATGGTCTCCTGGCGATAAGAGGTCCCGATATCAATTTCTGTATACAGTTTTTGAAGTGATTGATAGTCCATTTGGGAAAGGACCTTTATTATGTCTGAAAGGGTACTGTCGTATGGTTCGCCGAATTTCAAATCGGAATTCTCCAAGCCTTCGGCAAGGCTATTAAGCATATCCGATGCAGTGGTTATTAATGCTTCCTGTAATTGGGGATGTCTTCCGCCAGTTGGATCATTGGCATCTAGGGGATGTAGTTCTAATCCGGAAGAATTTGGCGCCATTGCAGTTTCGATATCGAAGGCGTTCTCTATAGTGGTCTCGTTCAGAAAGTTCAACAAAAGTCTGTTCATTGTTTCGTTGACGCAATGGTGGCGGCGGTGATGGTAGATAGTAGCAGTGTTGTTGATTCGATTCGTGGTTTATGGGGTAAGGGGAGAGGAAAAAAAAGATGTTAATAAACTCAAACAAGGCAAGAATGTTGGAAACGGGTTTGGTAAAGAGGATTGCGAACTGATGGTTGAAGAGGTGGGAAATTGGATACAGGGTATGGAGTTTGGTGTATATAGTATGATTGGATGATGTGAGGGAAAGGCCTTATGACAAGCGACGAACGATGAGTGATATTATTTACTATACTAAGGTTGAAACGGAGAAGCAGTGACAAAAGGACCTTACTCTGAATTAATGTACTGTGCTTCGCCAGTCGATTCAAAGGTATGGATCAGTATAGTCCCTTTGACATGAGCCATACTAAGAAAGTAGCCAGTATCTGGATGCGGCAACAGGCCATAAACGGCTTCGTTCCCAATTATAACACTCTTTTGGAAATCAAACTCACACAAATTTGGTGGTACATTGCTGCGAGTTGTGTGTACAGCTTCGGAATATGGAGTACATGTTTTGAGTTCAGGTGTTTTACGAATCGATACGTAGTTTGTTTTGTTTGATACAAAGTATTCCGTTGAACATTTACCATGAATTCCAGTCTATCGGCAAAAGAGAGTTCACATTTAATTTTGTTGTATTGTAAATACGTTACATTTGCTTAGTTACCTCATCAACAACAAAAGCACCGCCAGATTTAATTTGGAATTGTAGTATTGAAGCTATAGCTCGTTTAAAGTTCATCGACCATATTGGATCGCTGTCTTTGAACAATAGATGAGATATTGTACCGTCTGCAGTGAGGACAATTTTGAATGGTTTGTATGGTGGATACATCTCTTTGTTTTGTAGGAACTTTTCACCGGAATTGTTTAGACGGACTTCATCAATGGAAAGCTGAAAAGATTCAAATGAGAAAATATCTTTTAAATATTATTTTTAAAACGATAGTTGTGTGTTCGAATATAACTTGCAGGTGTTTGATGTAGTGGGAAATAAAAGAGTACACAAGAAGTATTAAGATGATGTCTTACTTTGTAGGGTGCGTCTAAGTTAAATGCGTTTTAAAGTACAGGATTTTAAGTAGCTGAAATATCCTTGTCATTTGAAGGGGAGTTTCATGTTATTAAAATCATATTGAATACAGTTTTTCGTATAGAACTGATTACATGACCAATTTCGTTTGTTATTCTTGTGCAAACAGCGGTTTCTTATATACTTAAATATCAAGTGTGGGTGAAGAACAAAGGGAATATATAGAAGAGTACTATCGATGCCATTGATATGAAATACGTTTTTCTCTACAAAACATACGCACAAAGGGGTTTTTGAGATACCCTGAAATACCGAAGCACGGTGTAAGTGGAAGATGATGGTGATGAATATAAAAACCGCTGGGAAGCATGGTCTGGGCAGGGTTTTATACCTCAGCTTTAGTTATCTCTGCGTATAATATGTTCTACTTACATGGAATCCCAGCCAAGGGGTCTTCATAAGCCGACACCTCAATTATTAGTCCCGACACTAATTGCTACTATAAAATAATATATTTTTGGCAAAATTACTTTTTATACATCAATATGAATAAAACAAAAGCGATGCTATCATCAAAGTGATGATTGACTCACCCCCCCCCCCCCTCGCCACCCACCAACCGCCCACATCCGGTCCCGGATGACAACCTGCCAGTCGTCCATTTTAGTACTTCTTGGACCCACGCACAATGGCTGGCCCGTATTAACAAACTCAACCGTTCCAATAATCCAACTACCTCTTATCTGCTAAAGGGCGCCCCCAAATCCGCGAACTCCGAATGGATTTCGGAAAAATTACAAGTTTCCCGTAACAGATTGCCTCGTGCTTCCTCCCTCCAAAAATGAGACCAGTTTCCGCGTAGTTCTTCCCTCCAGGTACGACTGGATTTTCCACCCGAATAAAACTGGATACTGCAGGATTGGCAGTCTGTCAAAAACCAAAGGCAACCCCAACCAATCAACAAAACTCCATGCCCCCTCTCCTAAATTCTTAGTACATAGTATCAGCCGCCCCCTCCTAAATCTGTCCCCAACACCAACCCCCCCCCCCCCCCACTTTCCAATTACAACTCGTCGCCAGCCAACGCGTGCCCCAGCCTATCAACCAAATACCAGTCTCTCATTCCTAAATCCTTAGTACGTGATCTTAGTCGAACCCTCTCTCCCGAATACCAATTCGCTTCCTTATACCCCCGCTGCTCACCTCTTTCCAATTATAACTCGTCCTCAGACAATGCTTACTCACCCCCTCCCCGCATATCCCCCTAACCTCAACCCAATCAAAAGATGACCTGAGCCACAAAATAGCATAAGCCAATCCATAATATAACTCCCCCCCCCCTTGCCTCAATCACGATGGACACCTTCATCTAAACCCCCTCCTCATCCGCCCGTAATAAAGCGCCCCGTAATAATAACAAACCTGCTCGCCCCACACCACCCCCTGCTCCTATCTCTAAATCCTTACCCCTCTTCGACCACAAAGCAGGCGCGAAGTATTCCAACTTCCACAGGTCACCCCCCCACCCTTCGCCGACTTCGAAAACACATAGCAC
Organism: Microdon myrmicae; assembly: GCA_963931805.1. Lineage (NCBI taxonomy): Eukaryota > Metazoa > Arthropoda > Insecta > Diptera > Syrphidae > Microdon > Microdon myrmicae. Next base: position 67,201,498 of record OZ007500.1, on the reverse strand, counting down.
TCACACGATGTTTCAGATGTTGGCAAAACGGTCATGTGGCGAAATCCTCCAAATCAGAAGAAGGTCGTTCGGAAAACTGTTTGAAATGCGGTGAAAAAGGCCACAAAGCTATGGGCTGTAAAGCACAACCCAAATGCATATTCTGCGAATCATGATACGAAGGCGGTAACCACCGCTCAACAGGAAGTTACGAATGCCGAGCATTTAAAAACGCGATGTCCAATATCCTCAATAAAAATGGACAGGTTTAAATGCATTCAAATTAACTTAAACCATTGTGGAGCCATCTGGACAACTGGAAATTCCCCCATGGAATGCAGAATTGTCCAGCGGCTTGAAGGAATTGCCCATGCTAAGAACAGAGGAATTAATTTCTACTGTTGTAACGCTCCGCCAAGGTGGAAAATAGAATATTTCAAATGCTTTTTGGACAGGATAACACAAGAAGCTAGAGATAAGAGCCCACTTATAGTTGCTGGAGATTTCAACGCTCGGGCAGTAGAATGGGGAAGCACAAGGACCAACAATAGAGGCCAGGAACTCCTCGAAGCCTACGCAGTCCTAGATGTGGTGTTACTTAATAATGGTGTTGATGACACCTTCATAAACGAGAGAGGCCGGTCCAAAATCGACATCACATTTGCCAGCTGCATGTTGGCAAGAAGTATAGAGCGACAAGTTGTGGACACCTACACCCATAGTGACCACCAAGCCGTGATGTACGAAATATTACCGCACAGAGAATTCATCACTGGCAAATTGGCGAAGAAAGTCCAGTAAAATGGGTAGAAAGAGAAGGACCTCGATGCGGAACTGCGCGATTATATACTGGAAGACCAAATCACATAGTTTGACGCAGAGGCCGATGCGAACAGGCAGGCTGGAAAAGTCATGCAGAGGCTAACTACCGCAAGTGATGCTTCTATGTCACGACAAAGACAACCAGCAGGGGCTATCAAGCCAGTGTATTGGTGGAACTCAGAAATCGCCCATGTGCGATCGGAGTGCAACAGGTTACGACACTTGTAACAAAGAGCAAGAAACCGTAACACGTACCCACAGTTGCATGCGGAATTTTTCAGCGAACGGAAAGAGTTGAGGAATGTAATCCCCAAAAGTAAAAATGACGCGTTCTGCTCCCTGAGGGATGAATTAAATAACAACCCATGGGGCAGCGCCTACAGGGTAGTCATGAAAAGACTACACAACCACAGTAGTCAAATGCAAAAAAGTAAAAGTGGGATGGCAGGAATCGTTCCTGTCCTCTTCCCGCAGTGTGATGAGGTGTTGTGAGTGCAAGAGCAGTGGAGTATCACTGAAGTAGACATACCACCCGTGATCACCGAAGAGGTGCTCTTGGCTGCAAGGGTTGTTAAAAAAATAAGACCCCGGGCTGGATGGTATCACTAACGCTGTAGTGAAGACTGCTTTAACGAAAAAGCCGGAAGTCTTCAGCAGTCTCTTCACAACCTGCCTACAAACAGGACAATTTCCTAAATGATGGTAAAAACAGCGGCTTGTGCTTATACCCAAAGGAATCAAGAATCCAGAAGCGCCATTGTCCTATCGTCCGGTGTGCATGCTGGATACAACAGGAAAACTGCTTGAACGAGTACTTGCCACTCGCCTGGAACAATTCACTGAGGGGACATCGGGGCTCTCTGAATGGCAGTATGGGTTCCGGAAAGGTGGATCAACCGGAAAAGCACTATCTGTGACGTGCGACATCATTCGCAATGCGGTAGCTGGAGCACGATGGCTAGGAGGTGCGAAAAAAAATTGCGCGGTGGTGACACTAGATGTTAAAAATGCATTTAACTCGGTAAACTGGAATCGTATTCTAGAAGCGCTGAGCGATCTACAAGTCTCACCCTACTTGGTGCGTATACTAGCAAACTATCTCTCGAATAGAAGACTGCTCTATGACACAGATGAGGGACCACAGGAATATAAAATAACAGCGGGTGTACCTCAGGGATCTGTATTAGGTCCGCTGTTAGGGAATATCATGTATGATGATGTGCTCAGGGTCAATGTACCAGAATGGGTTAGAATCATTGGGTACGCAGATGATTTGGCAATAGTGGGCGTAACTAAACATATAGATGACCTGGAGAATATTTGCTCCCAAGCAATCCGGAGCATTAAAAGCTGGCTAGATATAGCCGGACTGAAACTAGCTGGACATAAGACGGAGACAGTTTTAATAAGCAACCGCAAGAATGTTGATCACCTTGATTTGGAAATAGAAGGACAAATAATTAAATAAAGTCCCTATATTAAATATACTCGACAACAGGTTGAGCTTCAGGTAACACCTGAGGAAAACGAGTGAAAAAACGGCAAGAGTATGCAAAGTTTTGGGAAGACTGCTACCCAATGTTGGAGGACCCCGGGCCGACATAAGGAAGCTCATAACCAGTGTCAACACCTCCATTATAATGTATCATCATCATCATCGGTACTACAACCGAGATTGGGTCCTGGTTTATTTATCAGTCTCACCACCGATATCCGGTCCTTATCCGAAACTTGTTAAATTTTCCATAATAATTTGTTTTTCCGGGCAAGGTTATTAGCCTTGCGCCAACCTTTCTCAGGGTGATCTAGCCAGATGCCTAGGTATTTAACTACACTCTTGGTTTCCAGTTTATCGCCATGCGTTCGCACGGTAACTAAGTTTCGCCAGTTTTTTCTTGTGTCTATCGTGGCCTTATTTAAAGGGGTTCTAAATAGGATGGCTTCACATTTCTGGAAGTTGATTTTAAGTTTCCAGTCGTCGCAGTAGCGCTGCACTTTGTTGAAGTCTGGCTGTAGTGAACTATTATGATCCCAACTTTCGGAGCTGTTCTGTAAATTATGAGATCGTCTGCGTACTCAATAGCCCGCGGAAGTGCATCTAATAAGTCGCTAATGTAAATGTTAAAAAGAATCGGAGAAAGTGCCGCTCCCTGTTGCAAGCCATTCTTGATATTATACGTTTACTTAGAGGTCACATTACCACTTTTGACCACGAACCTCCTGTTCTTTAACATATCGTAAAGTACATCTAGTAAAGGCTTATATATGCCTTGTCTGACCAGTTTGTAATATAACCTTTCGATCCAGACGGTATCAAAAACTTTTTCCAAGTCGATCAGATTGGTTCTTACATTTCTTCCATTATATGTCGGAGATCAGTTTAGCTGCGGCATGTGTGGTTTCATGACCTGTCTTAAAGCCAAACTGGTTATTCGGAATAATGTTGTGGTCGTCTACCCATTTTAGCAGAGCTTTGTTAATGGTATTTTCGAATACTTTACTGATGCTTGGGAGTAAGCTTATCAAACGCATGTTCATTGGGTTTGTGCAGTCTTTACCTTTTTTTTGGATTGGCTGTATGATTGCCGTTTTCCAATGCGCGGGAAAGTATGCATTATTCAACGCGTTGTTAAACAGGATCGTGTATGTATCAATTCCATTGGGGGCAGGTTCGACATCAGGTACTCCATCTATTCCCATTAATTTTTAGCTTCTCAATGAGTCGAAGATACCCTGGATTCCTTCCCGCGAAATTAAAAGGCTATTAGCCCTACCATTGGCATTAATATCAATTGACAGATTATCGTCAGTGAATTCAATAAAAAACGGGATTCTCCGATTGCCAAAGTGAAATTTCATTTCGGGGGTGCTGATGATTCAGTAGAACTCTGTCCTCCAAGTCGTGATTTCGGTGAATGCTTTCACTCACCTTGTACATTTCCTAAAAGACAGCTCCCACAGCGTTCAGCTTCTCCAAAGGATCTTCGATCACGAAGAGCTCACTATTGAGGATCGCGTTCTCTGTATCTATGCCAATGTTGATTGGCAGCTGCTTATTTACATCAGTACGTGGAATTTAGAGACACTGAATCTCGTTTTGATTATTTTCCCTGAATATTTTCTTTATTTGTGGGAACATGTTCGGGTTATTAGTTTTTATAGCTCGAATTCTGTTGTTCCAATACAAATTTGTTGCTAATCTATAGTTAGCTTTAAGTAATTGTTGGAGGTTTTTTAATCGGGATTTCAGTGATATTATCTCCTGATCTTGTCTGTCTGTAATCTGTCTGTGTAATTGTTTTAGTTTCGATAGCAGTCTGCTCTTTTTCCTGTGGATTGTTGTGTTTCTGTACATGTTTATGTGATCTGTAACTGTTGTTTTGGGAATTGTTTTGTCCATTGTTCGTTTTACGGTTTCGTCCATTTGTTGGATGTATTTGTCGATTTTGTCATTTGTCAGGTTTCTGTTTACTGGCAGATTAAAGTCATTCGAACGAAGTGTCTCTTGTTAATGATCTGGTGAACCGTGGCCATCGTATTGCCCCGTAGTCGTAGGACTGCGTGATCACGAATTCCTCCAGATCTGCCAGATGGTTCGGAAGGTTTATTATTGTCGTGAATGCACAGTGGTCACTGACGTATTCAATTGTCCGTAAACAATTTTTGTTTCGTCTGTTGGTGTTAAGTAGTCTTAGCCGTGAGTCATTAAGCAAGATATCTAAGAACGATCTACCTCTAGGGAACGATGGATATTCCGTAGCTAGCAGGTCAGTTCTATATTCTATATCATACTGGTCTAACCAACCACCCAACTGATTTCCTCTGGCATTAGATATATAATTTCCCCAATATTTAGGCTTGGCGTTTATATCTCCACCTAGGATAAAGTAGTTTTTGTCCAAGTGCGATTGTAAGCATCGAAAGATTGTCTCGAGCTCTGCTATAAAGAGGTTATGTTGGTGCTCCTCAGATGCATAGACCGCAATCGCATACAAACCCCCTCCGTGCTTCCAGCACCTGGAACCAGCGCAATTCTCTACTATATATAACTTTATGTTGGATTCCTTTTCTACTAAAGACTGCGACGCCACCTCCTTGAGAGGAGTTAGGTCGATCTCTACATATAATCATCATTATCGGCACTACAACCGGGAACCGGTCTTGGCCTTATTTAGCAAGTACTGAGGCTTGTTAAATTTTCCATAATGATTTGTTTTTTCCGGGCAAGGTCATTAAGGCTTGCTCCAGGGATTTCCCGACGGGGAATCGAGCCCCGGTCTCCCGCGCGACAGGTGGGTATACTAGCCACTATACTATGGAGGAACTCTCTACGTATAATATCGTAGTTTTTATGTCCTATCTTATGCTTCTGGTTTAACTTTGTTTCCCCCATCAGAAGTACATCATGGTTTTCATCTTGCAACAGTTTGAAAAGCGGGGCTCTTCTTTCAGTTCTTATTAGTGAATTTACATTCACGACAAGCGCTTTGATTGATGTTTTGGTTAGAGGGTTTATATCGACTTTTTATTTAGACTGGGCAAGTGCGAGCAGATCTCGTTTATTTAACTTTGCAGCCGTGTCACCTGTCTCTGCACATTGAGCAAGATTGTGAACACGTCTGCTTGCGATGTTGTTTCAGTCTGTGTGGGAGCATTTATGGCTACCAATGTTGTAGCCTGTTTGGTTGTTCTCCCCTTGGCCACAATACGACCCCTACGGCGTTACGGGCATTGTTGTTCAAGTTGTCTCTGTTTTTTGTTTTTGCCGAGTCACACTTCTCGACATTAATTCTCGAAATTTAGGACATCCTCGATAGTTAGCGGGATGCCCCTCATTTCGACACACTGCACACATTAGAAGGCCTTTGTCTTCTACCCTTTCTTTCCCCAGTGGGCATTCTTCTGCCTTATGGTCCTGTCCGCATTTTACGCAACGAAGCTGCATTTCACAGTTCGCCGCTGCCTGACCAAACCTTTGGCAGCGGACACATTGCAGGATATTTTTGCCATTTTTTAATTTGTTCCATGTGACAATTTGATGATGCAGGACTTTAATTTTCCTTTATTATTTATTGGCCTGTAGGAACCCGGAAGTTCATGACCTCACCGACTCAACTCCGCCATCGCTTCCTGTCCTGTGCACTCTCCTTCCACGCTTGACCATTCGATCCGACCTCCTCAAGGTCAAACCTAACATTGTCCTCCCATCTCCGTCGCGGCCGTCCGGCCGGTCTCTTTCCAGTTGGTCTACCGTCAAGAATTCTACGCACGGTCCTATCGCTGCCCATTCGCGCCACGTGTCCGGCCCATCTTAATCTTCGCGACTTGATCATTCTCACTATTGTAGGTTTGCGATATAGCTCTTCCAATTCGTGGTTATGGAGTTTCTTCCGTTGTCCTGCCTCCTCGTCATATTTACCTCCAAAAATACCCCTCAAAACTTTATTCTCGAATACGCGGAATTTATTTTCTTCCCGTTTTGTGAGAGCCCATGTGTCGCATCCGTATAGAACAATCGGCATGATTATGGTTCTATAGGCACGGAGCTTTTTGTTACGTGATAGCAGTCTGGATTTCAACAGTTTACTGACTACGTGCCAACTAACGTTGCCGGAATGCAGTCTTTTGTTATTATAATTTCCTTCGACATTTCGTTACTGGCCGTATCGTTCCCAGATATTTAAATTCTTTAACTTTTTGAAATATCTTACCTCTGACGTTTATATGTGTTCCCTGAGGTCCACCTGCTCTCGCCATAATCATGTATTTTGTTTTCTCTTCATTTATTTCTAGGCCTACCTCTTCTGCCGCTTGCATGATGATTTCACAGTTTTTACCAACAGTTTCTAGATTATCGCCCAGGACGGCGATGTCATCCGCATCAGGGATGATCCGGCCATGTTGTCGTCTTGTACCTTTCTGATGACATACTCGAGCACAAGGTTAAAAAGACACGGTGATAGACCATCTCCCTGCTTTAGTCCGTCCCGGATTTCAAATGGTTCTGAGAGGTGGTTTTCTATTCTAACTCGCCCTTTCTTTTCGTTCATTCAAATTTGAATGAGGGCGGCATATTTTTTCGGGACTCCCAGCTCCACTACAATATGGTGTAGTTTTCGCCTTGCGACTGAGTCGCAGGCTTTTTTGAAGTCAACCAACAGTTGGTGAACCGTCTCTCCGTATTCCCACTTCTTTTCCAGCAGTTGTCTTATTGTGAACATTTGGTCGCTTGTTGACCGGTTCCTACGGAATCCACATTGGTAGTCTCCCAGTATCTCTTCTGCGTACGGTGTGATTCTCGCCAGAATGACATTTGTTAATATTTTGTATGTGGTTGGGAGCAATGATATTCCTCTGTAATTTTCGCAGTTAGATCTGTCGCTTTTTTTAAAAATGGTAACGACTATTGAGGTTTTACATTCTTCCGGAGTGACTTCCATCCCATATTGTTTGGATGAGGTGGTGGATCTTTCGAGCGGTTGCCTCTCCTCCATGCTGCACAAGCTCTGCCGGTATGCAGTCGACTCCGGGAGCTTTTTTGTTTTTCAATTGATTTATTGCGTCTACAACTTCGTTGAGAGAGGGCTCTAGGATCTGAGGCTCGACTGTATGTACGTCTGGTGCGTTTATTTGTGCTTGATGGGTGCGTACATTGAGCAGGTTTTCAAAGTATTGCTTCCATCTTGTCACGATATTGTTTGTTTCTGTGACCAGACAGCCATTTGCATCTCGAATTATTGTGGCTCTCCCTCGGTAGCCATTTCTAATTGAATTTATGCCGGCATACATACCTCTGATATTCTTTGCTCTGACATTTTCTAGGATTTTTTTGATCCGAGTCTTCTCCCATTCGCATTTTTTACGTTTGAAAAGTCTCGTTGTCTCTTTCCGAATTGTCGCGTATCTTTCTGCCTTGACTTCATCATATCTTTCTAAGTGGATCACTCCGAGGCGTTTTCGTTCTTCGATCTTCGCCCTGCACTCATCGTCAAACTAAGGTTTGGACTTAATTGTTTTCTTAAATCCTAATACCTTTTGGGCTGTTAGTTTGATTGTGTCTCTGATCGATGTCCATTTAGTGTCCACACTATTAGCTTCCTCTTCCCCACTGCTCACATTCTCTAGAATGCTTAATTTTCCTTACCAGTCACCAATTCTGGTGCTCGGTGATAATTGAACCAAAAAGAAGGGTAGCCTCCGGTTTTCTCTTCTTGCCTTGGTTGTGGTGAACGGTTTTACCGCGGTAAACTCAAAATCTTCATGCCTCAGCTTTTGAAGTGTTTCGGGCAGAGCCTCCGGTTCCATTTCATTTTCAGGATTGACGTCCTTTAGTAGAACTATTACGCTCTTTGTTTGTTTCGGTGTGAACGAGTAAAATTCCGCGGTGGCTCTGTTTAAAACCTCTTTAATTTAATCGTGGTCTGCCACCGCATAGGTTTGAATGGTATGCCTGTTACCTGCCAGTCTTTTAATTACAAAATTGTTTCCTACAGCTAGCTTACATAGACTTGCCAATTGCATTCAATATCGATGGTGTTGATTGGTGGCATCTTTATTTTTCTGTTGTTGTTGTTGATTTTCTGCTGTTGTGTTGCTTGCTATTCCTGTGGGCGATTTTGTGTTGATAGTTGCTGTTGCTGTTGATGTTGATGTTGATGTTGATGTTGATGTTGAGATTGTTGCCGTTGGCCGATTTTTGGCTTCGGCTTTTGTTGTTGTTGGATGGCTTTTTACTGTTTGAGCGCAGCCATAGTTATCTCCCGGCGTCTCTCTTCCAGCCGTGATCTTGCCTCCGCAAGTTTTACTTCCAGTTCGCTGATGTCCTCTTCTTCATCCTTAGACTCTGACGATGCAAGAGAAGCGAATGAACTATTTGCCCCATACAAGATAAGGTTGAAGCGAGGGGGGAGCTCACTGTCCTCCTCCATTTGCTGTCCTTTTTCTCCATTGTTAGTTTCGCGGCTTTACTTCGCCTCACAATTGCGTTTTCTTTTGAAGATAATCGATTAAGATAACGCCATGACTATCCCAAAAACAGAAAAAAACAGTTTTTGCTTTTTTGGAGCCGATTCCCCCTTTGTAGACCACTGTTTTGATTGTATTTTTGTTTCGGGCGCATAATGGTGTATCCAAGTTTCATCATCATCATCATCGGCACTACAACCGGCCTTGGCCTTATTTAGCAAGTCCTGAGGCTTGTTAAATTTTCCATAATGATTTGTTTTTTTTTCGGGCAAGGTCTTGCGCCAGAGGCTCCCCGACGGGGAATCGAACCCCGGTCTCCCGCATGACAGGCGGGTATACTAACTACTATACTATCGAGGAGTATCCAAGTTTCATCGACAGTAATTAATCGGCGGCAAAACTCAGATTTATTGCGCCTAAACTCCGCCAACAGAACTTTGGAAATGTTTATTCGAACACGTTTTTGGTCTAATGTGAGCAAACGCGGAACCCAACGCGCGGACAGCTTTCTCATGCCTAAATCTTGATTTAATATGTGACAAACACGTTCTTTGGTCATTTGCATAGCCTCTGCTATCTCTCTCACTTTAGTTCGGCGGTCATCTAGCACCATTTGGTGAATTTTAGCGACGTTATCGTCAGTTGTTGCAGTTTTTGGGCGTGTCGAACGTTCATCGTCTCCCAAGCTCTCACGGCCACGTTTAAATTCAGTTGCCCAAAATTCCACTGTGGTAAATGATGGTGCAGAGTCCCCATACACGGAGTTCAACTCATCTCGGATTTGCGTAGGTGTGTTGCCTGTCAAAAACAAAAATGCGATGACAGCTCGATACTCAATTTTGTCCATTTTCACAAAAACACACATCGACTCACTCAACCAACTGTCAAATAAAAACTACGCGTCCAAAATGGCTGAAATTTTGGTGAGTAACTGTCAAAAGATTCACAACTACATAAATTAGCTGTTATTGACGAGTGCTGCTATCTTCACGTTGAGGTAGGAAACTTTTCAGCCCACCCTCGTATTTCTTTTAGTTGGGAATTATTTTATTTTTCGGACTTCACTGCACTGTTTTTACGTTTATTATATGTTTTGTTTTGTTTGTTTGATTTTGAGTTTCTTCATTTTGACGGTCTTGTCTTTTTTTATGTTGGTCAACTTAATCAAATACTTGTGTTTTGAATAAAACATTTTGGTAGCATTTTTGCTCATTTTAACAATGAAGCAAAATTTAATATTAGCTCCTTTTAATTAATTTTTTTATTTTTGACTCATGCACCGATGCTTTGTGTTTCACTTTCCATTGAATGAAATTGTTACTGCTTTTCCTTTTCGTGGTTTCGTACCCTTTTATTTGATTCTTTATATATTAATTTTATTTTGACTGTTTTTATCGCTGGCATTTATTTATAAATAGTATTTATGTTTTAAACACTCGCGACTCATAAAAGCAACTTTTTAAGTTGACTCAATCGCCGAATTTAAAACACGTCCGCACTCGGTCACTGTGTATGACCACACTCGCTGAGGTTTCAGTACTGCCGATCACATTCAGGCTATAAAATTACCGTTTATATTTAATTCACCCTCGTATATGATCACATACGAAAAAAAACTACTACTACAATCTATACGATCAGTTTTGGCAGGAAATTTTTTACTTCACCAAGGCAACATGGTTTTCTGACTGGCAGATCAACCAGTGTCAACCTCGTTGAGTTCAATACATTTACTCTCTACACCCATTACAGCGCTATAGCACGGGAAAGAGGTGGACATTGTCACAAATGATCTCAGTAAAGCCTTTGACAAGATCTCCCATAATCTTATCCTTTTCAAATTATCCGCCCTCGGCTACGAACCTGGACTGCAGAAATGTATTTCCTCCTATATTAAGGATAGACTTTATTCCATTCGGTTCAGATCCGTGATATCCAACCCCTTCCATTCTCGAGTCCCTCAAGGCAGCCAATTGGCCCTCTCTTATTTATACTGGCCACTAATAACTGTGATAAGGTCATTAAGCGTCCATGATTGTCTCTACACTAAGTTCTATAAGATCATCGCATCACCACTAGATTCTGCAGTGCTGCAAACTAACGTCGACAACCTCTCGACTTGGTGTAGTAAAAACTGCATCATTCTTAACAATTGCCAAGTGAAAATCTATAATCTTTTCTCGTAGTCGTATTCACTCTCCCTCGCGCCCCTATATCCTTCATAACCAACTCTTAACCTTTGCCCAAACTATTCGTGACCTTGGGATCCTATGCAACAACAAGCTTAACTTGATGAGTTGACCCTAAAACCCAACTCAACCTTCGGGTTCGTGAAACTCAAGCCGAAAGCATTCTCCAACTTCTATGTGACTCAATCCCTTTACCTTTTGTTCGACCATCTACTGCAAGAATATGCAAGGCAGGTACGGTCCCCTTGTCAAAAGAACCATATCCACAGAATTGAATGTATTCAACGTCGTTTCTTACGATTTGCTCTCCGCGGTCTGGGATGGGAAAACCCTTTGATTCTGCCTCTTAATCGACCTAAAACCCCTCGAGGAGCGTAGAGTCCTAGCAGACATTCTGTTCATTCATCGGTTCCTCTCCAGTTCGGTCAAGAGCGCCTATCTCCTAAATTCAGTTCTTCTCAATACAAACCCTCCTAACATACGAAACCCCGGTCTTCTCTACATTCCCACCCCCTCTACAACCCATCTACAGACCCCGCACCTCTTACGTCTTCAAAGAACCCCTATCGCGGATGCTGAGAAATGCCCACACTAGCTTCACCATATTTGACTTGAACTTCACTACCCTTACTCTTAAACACCACCTCATAAATCGCCCCTCTCAATTACATCCACTATCTTAAGCGCCGCTTCCTCTACCTTTCTCTCTATACTGCCTTCACCTTCCGCCCCCTCCCTTGTCATCATAGTCAATTTTTTACTTTAAGAAAAGTTTGGTTAAGGTTATTTGTAACATCGGTTTAAAGACTGTTTTTCTATATAAGGTTGCGGTAACTTAAATAATAAATGGGGCGGTAGTCCTACTAGACTTTAAAAACTTTAGCGACAAAATCAACAATCCCTTTAGCCGGCTTTTTGTATGATCAATTCCCGGTACTTCTTTTGACAGAATATACTCAGAACAGTTGTCCCAATTGAAACAAATTCTTTGTGGATAATTGTCTTGGAATTGGAAGAAGAGATAAGCATTGTTCGGTTTTTCGACTTCGCAAAACGCGGTTTCCCTTCATCTGGTGACCGCCATTCAGCACTCTGACTCTTTATTGCTGATTCGTATTGAAAACACCATATTTCATCACCAGTTACCATAGGTTTTGAGAAAATTTCATCATTTCGTACAATGAAGATTGTTGATTGAACCTTGGCATCCCCAAAAACGCTTCTTCTTTGACAACTTCGCTATTCGCATCAAGAATGTTGAAAAGATCCCGAAAGCCACTCATTCCGTTTCCAGATCCCATCTCCCTATGAATGGCTCTTCATCAGTCAAGATGGAGCCGCTCTAAAAATGGGCAAATATGCCGTTACCAAAGAGCGTATCAGCGACGATAAGACATCCCACCATAAGCATAACGCCACTAAAAACCATCCCAACCCTAACAAAAAATCCCTCATATTCCCCACCAATCCCTCAACAAGACACTTCCTTCCTTCCCACTCTTCCAACTCACCTAGCTTGCCCGTCCATACCCACCCGTCTAAATTTCTTAACCGACCTAAGCTTAGAAACTGACTCACTTCTAAGCCCACCAGTAAATCAGTTTCATTTAAGCCGAATCCCATCCATCGTGCAATCAAAAAAAACCCTGGATCCAAGACCAATGCCCTCACGTCTAACTCTCTTCCTCCTCTCGATCTCGAAACAGGAGCAAAATATCCCAACTTCATCAGCTCCAACTCTCTTCACCCCAACCCTAAAATCTCTGCCCTTACCAGTTTCCCCCCCGCTCATCGGCACGTCTGAGAACATCCCCATCTCCTCATAGTTTGTATCCTTTCATTTGCCTTCAACCGACTTAACAAATTGTACCTAAATTTATCTTGTTTTGAATGAACAAAAATGTTTAGGCAAGCTTTGTGGCTCTTGAGTGTACTACACAACTATTCCTGAACCGGTAACACTCCCCCCCCCACCTTAAAAAATCGATATTTTACTTGATTGCCATTGTAAAGAGGCATTCAACTCTGCTTTGTTACTTTAATCGTATAAAAACACAGAATGCTTTCTAGTTTTCTTATATATTATTATAGTCGATAATATATGTCAATTGTATTGTAAAATGTAATGTACAAACCATATGTTATAAGAAATAAAAACTACTACTACTACTACTTCAACTTCTTCTTCATCATCATCATCATCATCATCGGCACTACAACCTGGAACCGGTCTTGGCCTTATTTAGCAAGTCCTGAGGCTTGTTAAATTTTCCATAATGATTTGTTTTTTCCGGGCAAGGTCATTAGTCTTGCGCCAGAGGCTCCCCGACGGGGAATCGAACCCCGGTTTCCCGCATGACAGGCGGGTATACTAACCAGTATACTATTGAGGAGCCAACTTCTTCTTACCCTACCTCAATTTCAAATTCCACTAGCCCAATATTCGGCCCGCTCCTTCCCCCAGCGGTAAAAATCACTCAGCAAACTCTTAACTCGTCTGATTAACGCTACACGCTCTCTAAAAAGATATAAAAACACGTACGAAAATATTCGGCTCTTCCTGGCCTATCTCCATGACAAACGAGACACAGTCTGCTTCGAGGGAAAAAACAAAACCAGCGTTATGGTTGCCATTCAACTGGAAGGTTTACCCACTGATGTCCCCAACCTTCGTAAACTTTCCATCAAATTTCATACAAATCTGAACTTACCACCACATAAAGTGTCTAAGGACCTCTGGGCTTTCGGCCAATACGTCCACTCATTGAGTTTTAATCTTCAACGCAATAGAGCTGACCGTAATACATTTTTTCGATCTTGAACTGTCACCGTATATTTCTCCTATCATAGCCCCTCATAATCTTCCTCTTACCTTCTATTACCAGAATATAAGAGGTCTCCGTTCTAAGTGTCGATACTTCTTGCGGATGATACACTCCCTCCCTTTTTAAATTTACGCCCTAACTGAAACCAACCTGATACCCAGTATCAATAATTTAGAGTTATTTCCCCTCTCCTGTACTGTATATCGCGACGATGTTACTAATCGTCCTTCCATTGACTCCCCCTGCCGTGGGGTGCTCATAGCCATTCAAAGTAACCTTAACTCAACCCCCCTCGCTATCTCCCCCTCGCACAAGCGCGATCAAGTCTCAAATCAATATATGTCATCTGCTTCTACATTTTGCCATCCCAGCCCGCTGTAGCGTACGAACTAGCAATTAAAGCTATCGACCACATGATCGAGATAAGCGACTCTCGGGATGACGTCGTTGCTTTTGGCGACGTTAATCTCCCACACCTACAATGGACTCTGTCAGAGGATCATTCCTTCTACGTCACGACCCCACCCAGCGCCAAGGAATGCCTCTTCATTGACCACCTAACTGATTCAGGCCTATATCAAGTTAGTAATGTCGTAAACCACCTAGGCAGACAACTAGACCTTATTTTTACGATGGACCCTACCAATTCCTCAGTAGCCCCCTCTCCCCTTGTTCTCTCCACCATCGACATTCACCACCCTCTCTTACCTTATCTTTTTTTCACAGTTCTTCAGCGTGGGCCACCCCATCCCGCGACATTTACTCACATGACTTCCACAAAGCAAACTATCGCCTCATTATCGACTACCTCAACAAAATGTCATTCAATTTCGACCATTTGCCGGTAAAAGATGCTACCATCATCATCATCGGCACTACAACCGGGATCCGGTCTTGACCTTATTTAGCAAGTCTCTCCACCGGTATCCGGTCCATATCCGAGACTTTTTAAATTGTCCATAATAATTTGTTTTTTTCCGGCCAAGGTCATTAGCCTTGCTCCATAGAAGATGCTACCACCTATCTTTATACCGAAATCTTTAAATCTATTTCCCTTTACGTTCCCTATTCCAAGCGCAAAAATCCTACCTCCTCACCTCCTTGGTTTAATAGTTAAAATAAATAAAAAGACACGATCTTTCATTTACAACACTTTATTTTTGGAAGCGTCAATGTTATGACTTTTCCAGTTTGAATCTAACTTAAGACTAACTTATACTTCTATTTTACTTATCATCTAACATTTTCGGGTACTGCAGAATGTACCTCAAGTAGTTGCGCAAAAAGGGGTCGACGCACAAAATATCTACCTGCGTAAGACTAACATGTAATTTTAAGTGTGAACCTTTCGGGGAAGGGTACTTAGCATATCGTTGCGTTGTAGTAACGAGTGGTGCCCACGGGTTTGGTTTTCGTGTTTTGCTGACATGCGACAATTGTGATATGTAACATTTAATCGCAAGCTTCGTACGTTACGTAATAAACGGAACAAGCTGTGAGCTACCTTCCTTCGTAATCGCTCGGCCTACGACCACTTCAACTACTCCAGGCGCAAAAATCCTACCTCCTCACCTCCTTGGTTTAATCGCAAGCTTCGTACGTTACGTAATAAACGGAACAAGCTGTGGGCTACCTTCCTCCGTAATCGCTTCGCCTTGCGACTACTTCAACTACCTTGGCACTTATTTTCAATTCAATGCACTGTACGATGACCTTTACGAAAACGTTTTTCCAATTTATCAATCACAAACGTAAATCCGATGATTATCCCACCTTAGGGGTCTCCGATCCAAAACACATTCGACTCTGGAAAAGGCACACTCCCTCCCCTTCGACATATACGCTCTGACGGAGATCAACCTTATCCCTAGTATCAGTAGTCTTGAACTATTCCCTCCCTTCTTCAACGTTTTTCGCGATGACGACGCTCATCGAGAAGTTCCCAACTCCCCATGCCGCGGAGTGCTGCTCGCCACTCACAACAGACTCACTTCATCTCTAATTGCCATCTCTTCTTCTCCGGATCTCGACTACGTCGCTATTAAAATTGACAAGCGCCCTAAGTCTCTATTTATTATCTGTTTCTATATTCCTCCCTCTCGACCCACCGCGTCATACGAACACGCAATAGAAGCGGTAGATAACCTTACAGTGTTAAGCACCGCAATAGACGATATCGTCCTTCTTGGCGACTTTAACCTGCCCCACCTACAATGGACATCAGCTGACGAACAAGCCTTCTACGTCTCTAACCCCACTAGTTCTAATGAACGTATTTTTATTAACGGCCTCTCCGACTCAGGCCTCCATCAAATTAGCAATGTCCCAAATCATATGGGGAGACAGCTGGACCTCGTGTTCACAACCGACCCTCTCATGTCCTCAGTTGCCCCTAGCCCACACGCCCTCTCTACCATTGACAAATATCACCCCCCACTGCTCTTATCCTTATATCTCGACCACGAAACCCAGCCCCCTCTACCTCCTGACTGCTTTTCTTACAACTTCCATAAGGCCTTCTAAATAAACATCTTAGCAAAACAGCGTTTCGCTTTGATCATTTGGGTGTAAAAGAAGCCACGGCCACTCTCTATAAGGAGATTTACTATGCCGTCGCCTTATATGTCCCCTATTCTCGACGCAGGTCATCGGTTTCTTCGCCGCCATGGTACAACCGCAATCTCCGCAATCTTCGTAATAAAAGGAATAACTTATGGAACATTTTCCTCAAAATGCGATCCATTGAAAACTACTCCAACTATCTCGGGGCCTTTTATAAATTTTCCGAACTCTTCAACTCCCTCTATTCCAAATACCTTATTAAAACACAATCCAATTTGATTAGCGATCCCAAATCCTTTTTCCACTTTATAAATTATAAACGTAAATCCGACGCCTATCCTAACTCCCTCTCTTATGGCGCGACTACGTCAAACGACAACCTAACTATTGCCAACCTGTTCGCGTCGTTTTTCAATAAATCCTTCACAGACATCTCCTTCGAACCCAATCCGTCGTATTTCAATGACTTGCCCGAATTCTCCCTTGGTCCTTTCTCACCTCAACTTATTCAGCGTCACGTAGTTGAGGAGAAACTAAACTTACTCAAAGACGAGTTCAGCCCCGGACCTGATGGACTTCCGTCTGTATTCTTAAAGAACTGTTCCACTTCTCTTTCTCTTCCGAAATCAACGATTTTCACCCTATCTCTATCTCAAGGGACCATCCCTAGTATCTGGAAATCCTCCTATGTCACCCCCATACATAAAAAGGGACATAAAAATGATATCAGCAACTACCGACCCATCGCCAAACTATCTCATATCCCCAAACTGTTCGAAGGGCTTCTTTACAATGCGTTATCTTTTAGTTGTAAATCCATCATCTCAACCAACCAGCATGGTTTCCTTTCGAGTAGGTCGACCACAACCAATCTGATCGAGTTCTCATCCCATACTCTCCGTGCGTTAGAGAATGGCAACGAAGTTGATGTTATCACCACCGATTTCAGCAAGGCATTTGATAAAATCTCCCATAATCTCATCCTTTTCAAGCTGTCCTCCCTAGGCTTCGAACCCCTATTGATCAAATGGTTATCTTCTTATCTGAAAGACCGATCCTACCGTGTCAAATTCAGATCCTCCCTTTCCGATCCTTTTTTTCCCACCTCTGGGGTTCCGCAAGGAAGTCATCTAGGCCCCCTCCTTTTTATCCTAACCATCAATGATGTCGACTCTGTTATTAAACACTCATCCATATCCCTCTATGCGGACGATGCCAAACTCTACAAAACAATCATCTCTCCCCTCGACTCCTCACTCCTCCAACAGGACCTCGACAGCTTCTCAACTTGGTGCCGTAATAACTGCATTGATCTCAATGTTGCCAAATGTCACTCCATTACATTCTCCCACAAACGTCCACCCCCACCTCCTCGCCCCTACTTCCTGCTTAACCAGCAGATCTCATACGTATCCTCAATACGTGACCTCGGAATCTTATTTGACAGGGAGCTCAGCTTCATCCCACATATCGACGATATCATTCTTAAGGCCAACTCCGCCCTAGGTTTTGTGAAACGCTGGTCTAAGGAATTCT
Source organism: Microdon myrmicae (assembly GCA_963931805.1). Taxonomy (NCBI): domain Eukaryota; kingdom Metazoa; phylum Arthropoda; class Insecta; order Diptera; family Syrphidae; genus Microdon; species Microdon myrmicae. The sequence goes on along the minus strand of OZ007500.1, from coordinate 67,183,620 downwards.
CTAATCCTTACGTTTCCCGTTCCCTCTACATAGCCTTCGTCCGCCCTCTTCTTGAATACGCCAGTCAGGTCTGGTCTCCACATTGCTCGTCCCATATCCGCAGAATCGAGAGCGTGCAACGTCGGTTTCTGCGTTTTGCCCTCCGTGGACTGAACTGGGAGAATCCTCGGATTCTTCCCCCTTACACAAGCCGGCTCCATTTGATCAACCTCAGTACACTTGAGGAACGCAGAACTCTTGCCGATATTCTCTTCATCCACCGTCTCCTCTCCGGCACAATCAACTGCCCTAGCTTGCTTTCCGCCATCGCACTCAACACCAACCCCCGCAACCTACGAAACCCTCGTCTCTTCTATCTGCCCTCCCACCACACTTCCTACTGCTGTAATGAACCAATTTCACGAATGCTAAAGCGGGTAAACTCTTACCCCACCTCCTTCGATTTCTACCTCACTTCTATTGCTCTCAAACGTCGTCTTCTGTCTTTCCCCCCGTGACCTTGCCACACCCACTATCTACACTCTTACTACCCGTATACATTCCTATCACCCCGCCCCTTTATCCTACTACCCGGTCTTCGCCACCCCATCACGTGCACAGCCACCTTCCCACCTTATTATCCTCTTACTTATTCGAAAGTAATTTTTGTAATCCTAGTTCTTAAGTTAGTTCGTAAGTTTTTTACTTTTAATTTCTTCTTTTTTTCTCTCTCTTACGCTTACTAAGTGTAATAAACGAGGGTTCTGCTCTCACTAAACTTAAACTTAAACCCTCTCTTATAACTTGGAAACCTCAACAGATTCACACGAGATTGTGAACCTCTTCGCCTGGTTTTTCAGACAATCCTTCACTGACGACTCTTTCGTTCCCGACCTCATCTATTTCAATTACTAACCAAATGTCTTCCATGGTCCATTTCGTTCGCAATTTATACTCGTAGATCCACCCACGATAGAAAACAAACTAACCCAGCTCAAAGACGAATTCACCCCCGTGCCTGACGGTCTCCCCGCTATATTCCTAAAAAAATGTTCCCCCGTTCTCTCTTCCCCTCTTTCGACTATTTTCAATCTGTCGCTCTCTCAAGGTGAGTTTCCTAATATTTGGAAAACATCATTTATCACACCTGTGCATAAAAAGGGACCCAAAGGCGATATCTCATATTATCGTCCCATCGCCAAAGTCTCTCACATCCCCAAAGTGTTTGAAAGCATTATCTACCAAAGGTCACGCTTCCACTGCAAATCCTTAATTTTACCCAGGCAACACGACTTTCTTGGTGGGAGATCTACCACTGCTAACTTCTTCGAATTTACTTCCCAAACACTCCTAACCCTAGAGAATGGCAACGAAGTCGACGTTGTTACTACGGATTTTACTAAGGCCTTCGATAAAATTTCGCACAGACTGATACTCTACAAATTATCCACCTTGGGCTTCGGATTAAAAAGGTGGTTTTCGTCATACTTGAGTAACCGGCTCTACAGAGTGCGTTTCCGTTTCGTTCTCTCAAATCCTTTCCATGGGATCCCTTTTGTTCATATTAGCAATAAATGACATCGGTATGATTATCAAGCTCCCCGTCGGGGAGCCTCTGCCGCAAGACTAATGACCTTGCCCGGAAAAAACAAATCATTATGGAAAATTTAACAAGCTTCAGGACTTGCTAAATAAGGCCAAGACCGGTTCCCGGTTGTAGTGCCGATGATGATGATGATGATGATTATCAAGCATTCCTGCATCTCTCTTTATGCCGACGATACCAAGTTCTTCAAAACCATTTGTTCTCCGCTTTATTATTTCCTTCTCCAGACAGACCTTGACAGCTTTTCGTTATGGTGCCAAAAGAATTGTCTGGAGCTTAATGTCAACAAATGCCAATCAATTACGTTTTCACGGAAGCGGAACCCCCCCCCCCCCCCTCCCCGCTCCTATCTCTTATTCAACCAACCTTTATCCTCCGTTAACTCAATTCGAGATATCGGCATCTTATGTGATAGTCAGCTAAACTTCCTTACACATATTGACGAGATGATTCTCAAAGCCAATTCAACCCTCGGCTTTGTAAAACGCTGGTGTAAGGAATTTTTCTAACCCTTACGTGACCCGATCGCTCTACATTACTTTCGTTCGCCCTCTTATTGAATATGGTAGCCAGGTTTGGTCCCCATATCAAGTATCCCATATCCGCAGAATTGAAAGCATTCAACGACGGTTCTTGTGTTTTGCCCTCCGCGGACGGTGTTGGGAGAACCCTCTGTCTTGTTGTTTTCAGTATGTTAAGCTCCGTTTCGATAAATTCTCACTGAACACTTTTTGGGACACCAAGAAATCACGGAATTTTTCGATGTTTTCTTCGGCAATCGCATGAGATGGACGGCTTTTATTTCTTATACGGATCTCCCCGCCTTCCTTGAATCGTCGAAACCCATCAAACACTTGTGTTTTGAATAAACGATTACCACCTTAAACTTTTTTCAGCTATTCAAACGTTTCGATATCATTTTAACTAATTTTAAAACAAAATTTAATATTGATTCCTTGGTCTTGATAGATTTTTGACCGATGCACAAAAACTGGTGTCGCTCAATGCGTTGTATTTTCGCTTTCACTGAACGAAATGTCATCAAATTTCGACGGCTTGTTAGGAAAGGTTCATATTATATAAATCAATCACCAGTCGATAGACGGTGTACCCGATTCCTTTTTTAGAATGTGATTCCGTTTTGTTTTGGGACAGGTGGTATATTGTTATGCACAAAGCCCTCAACCCCTTAATACCTACTTCCTTGGAGCTAGTCTCCACCATTAATCGCGCATACATTAAATATCGCGATATCAATTCAATATCAAACAAATTGAACTACACGTTCAATTTGCTCAAATTAAATTTAACTTAAACCCACGACTTGTAAACGAACCATATGTTCAACACGCAAAATTCCCTGCACCCAAATCTGCGGACCAGATGACCAACTTTCAAGTAAAGTTTTTGAGACTCATAAAATGCGCGTCTGCAATTTTATGATCCTTTAAAAGTTTGTTTACCCAAACCTCTTGAAGTAGTGAAGGTTTACACTATTTTGTTCAATAACGCTCTAAACAATGCATATTATCCAATCCAATGGAAATATGCAGTAGTCCATCTGTTGCGGATTCGCATTCGAAACAACCAGCGAATTCGCAATAACTAGATGTGGCATCACCTTTAACAATGTCAGCAATCAGCTGACATTTATGAATTCTGTTGGTTGTCACTTGACAACCATTTTCATGTTTTTGTTTCTTCTTCGTTAATTTCTCGTGACAAACAGACATCAAAACAACAATCAGCGACGACTTTGTAATCCTAATAAATAGAGTTCATCCTAGAAATAAATATTAGAGAATTATTGGAAAAGAAGTACACCGTGTTGTTATTCAATTCTGGGGATTATTTCTGGGATTTCTGCCGTCCATCAAATTGAGGTATTCGTTTTTCTTTTAACACATTAAAATTAGCAACTTGTTTCAGTCAAAGGCAACTATCATCGTTGCACGTCAGGAGACCGCATTATTCCTGACGCCAGCCCACAACACAATAAGAACCCGGTGTTCGTGGAAAGTGTGTTCAACGCTTGTTGAACATACACTATCCTATCCCCAAAAAGGGCAAGGACAGGAGCAATCCAACCAATCTTCGCTCGATTAGTTTGCTTCCGAACATCAGCAAGCTATTCGAGCAAATTATAAATAAAGCATTGGCTAACTGGTGTGAGGAAAATGGTATTATCCCGAACAACCAGTTTGGTTTTCGATCGCAACATGACACAGTTCATGCTGCGACAAAACTTGTTTCCGACATACAGTGGAACAAGGCGAAGAGACAACCGTATGGTTAGAAGGGCTGGTATATAAGTTATCTAATCTAGGTATGCCCGAATATTTATTATACATTATCTACGATATGATAATGGGTAAACAATTTGTAGTGAAATGTGGAGATATAATCTCTAACAAGACTTTCCCCATCAAAAACAGCTTACAACATCTTACAGGAGCAGTGGATTCTCCCATTTTATTTAACATTTACACTAGTGATCTAGTGGGTTCTCTCAACTATGCAATTGCGTATGCCGACGACATTGTGGTGTATAGATCTGGAGAAAAGATTGATGCCATCAACAGACTTCTGCAAAATGATTTCAACACAATCAAATGTTTTTGCGACGACTAGAAATTAAAAATAAATTTCCAAAAAACAGAGACTATCCTTTTCAGAACGCCGCTGCCCAGGGCATCAAGGGATACAAAACGGAATTGGAAAACATTTTCTATTGCAGGAAGTAATAATCTTCCTCTACAAGTAAAAGGAGCTTCCTCGAGAATCGATCGATTCGGGTTGTTGTGGACGGCGAGTGTTCGGATCTGTATCCTGTTAATTCGGGGGTGCCCCAAGGTTCTATTTTGGCTCCAACCTTGTTCTTGCTTCACATAAATGATTTGTTTGAGACAACGGATAACAAAGTGTTCAGTTTTGCGGATGATAGTACCCTTGTTTCCTCCTTTTCGAGTGATCGGCGGATTGGTGCATCTACGTCGCATCAGCTGAGATGTAGACAGATTGACTCTCTGAATCAGGATCTGGATAAAGTCCTGCAGTGGGGAAACGCCAATCTTGTTGACTTCAACGCAACGAAGACCCAGTATACAACATTCACAAAGAAAACTGGATCATCGGTTCCACAACTGATGATGAATGGCCGGGCCCTCGAGGCTGGGGAAAGTTTGAAATTGCTCGCCGTCACTGTCTGTGGGAATGTATCATGGCATAAACACGTGTCGAGTATCGCCAGGTCAGCCTCAGGAAAACTGAGTTATCTTTTTAGAGCCAAGAAATATTTTACTCCGGCCCAACTTCTTCTCCTATATAAATCTCAAATTAGACCCGCGCTCGAATATTGCTCTCAAGTTTGGAGCTCGGCTCCTAAACATACCCTCGACCTACTTGAGAGCGTACAGAGACGAGCGATCCGCCTGATCGGGGACTCGGCGCTGACGCCGGGACTACAGTCGCTATCACATCGAAGGCGCGTAGCCGACCTCTGTCTGTTTTACAGATATTATCACGGGTGCTGTTCTTCGGAGATTCTTGGCATTGTTCCACGCAATTCGGTTTATATGCGCTCCACAAGACAATCCGACGGATCGCACCCGTTTGTGGTTCATCTCCCGACGGCGCGAACATCCCTATATCAGAACTCGTTCCGTTACAGAGCGGGGAAGCTGTGGAAGTGCCTTCCCACGCGAGTGTTCCCGGAGCGTTGCAACCTGCAACTGTTCAAAAAGAACTGCAACAGTTATTTGATGGCTACTCGGGGCGCCCACTTGGCGCTATAGGTTCGCCTTTCCCGAGAGAAGTCTATTTACAAAAAAAAAAAAAAAAACTGTAGTCAGATACCTTGGAATCTGGTTTGATCAGTATCTTTACTTTGATAAACATACAGCAGCTGCTCTTACAGCAGCTAAAAACGCATATGCAATGACACGAAGACTCTGCCGTAGTAGTCTGCTGTACCCCAAGGTGAAAATACTATCATACTCAGCATGCATCATTGGTGTATGGCTGCCCGATATGGTACAACATATCCCCATTTTACATGGAGAAGTTTCGGGTGTTCGAGAGGCAGTGTTTGCGTTCCTGCCTCGGATTGTATAGAACCCCAGAGTCGCAGTATAAGAAATACTATCCCAATAAAGTCCTGTATGACAAATTAGGACTAAACAGAATAGATAACTTCGTTATCAAGATTATTCGTGGTCACACAACAAGGGCAATGTGCAGTGAAAATTATCTCATTTCGGGAGCATTCTATCCCAATGATATGTATATGGAGAGTACTCTCCAGAATGGGTTCATTCTCCCAGAAGCGTTCCCTTTCTTGGATAAAAAAGGACTTGTCCAAAACAAACATGGAGTCCCTATTATTAACCACGCTTTCCGTGGTTCCAGGGATAAACGAATTCTCCACGATAACGATATCTCAAATTTTCTAGAGCGCCTGCGTTTTAGTATGGTGATCGGTGAAAGAGATAAATCAATAAGAGATCGATCCGTTCCCAACTGTGGATCAGTGATGAAGAAAGGACTACATGTCCCCAAACATAGTATGCCTCTTAGGCGCACCGCTTTCCTCCTCCCTATCCTCAATTCCCAATTATTTTTATTTTATTTTTTTTATTTTTGTTTTTAATTTAATTTTAATTTTTAATTTTTTTTTATTTTTATTTGTATTCCTTGTTTATGTTTGTCCGTTTTGTTTCATTTTTTATTTTTTATATATAAAAACTATATATGTAATTATTAAAAAAAAATTATAAAAAATACATGATGTAGAAAAAAATAGAATACATTTTAAAAAGAAAACATATCAATTATTGTGGCATGTTATAAAAACAGTGATCGTACGCCGAAAGGCATATGAAATATCATAATGTATAATTAAGAGTGCTTGCGACGAGCCAGTAAGTTAATGTAAGAATGATATTTGTAAAATAGAAGTTAACATTTAGTCTTAAGTGAAATATGTAATTGAATTGTTGAATAAATGTGGATATAAAACAAACAAAAAAAACATACGAGGGTTGCCTCTTATGTTTCGGGATTTGGCAACCCTAGCGTTGCAATCCGGCAATTGACAGCTCTGTCGTAAAGTTGGACATTTTTGAGGTTATACGCACTCAGAACGTTTTGACATACGAGCGCTATTTGTGTTGTTTACAGTAACTTAAAAGATTCATCTCGGCAGATAAATGGAATTAAATCGTCAACATTTTCGTGCGATTATTTTTTACAACTTTCGGAGTGGATTAACTCAGCAACAGTGCATGGATGAACTTAATTCAATTTTTGGCGATGAAGCTCCATCAAGGACCAGTGTTTATCGATGGCATGGTGAATTCAATCGTGGTCGTAGTTCACTCCAAGATGAATTTCGTGAAGGTCGTCCAAAATCAGTTGTTGTTCCGAAAACCATTGATGCTGTGCGCGAACTGATATTGGAAGATCGTCATGTGACCTATCGTGATATTGAGACAACCTTAGGCGTTAGTGGGACCAGCATACATTCAATATTGCATAAACATTTGACCGTCAAAAAAATTTGTTCGCGTTGGATCCCACACAATTTGTCAATCGCCGAAAAAAAGGCTCGTGTCAATTGGTCGAAAGAAATGCTCAAAAAATACGGTCGCGGTGCTTCGAAACACGTCTATGACATCGTGACAGGTGATGAATCGTGGATTTACGCGTATGAGCCCGAAAGTAAACAGCAGTCGACTGTCTGGGTGTTTCAAGATGAGCCAAATCCAACAAAAGTTGTTCGCGCACGAAGCACTTACAAGCAAATGCTCGCCTGTTTTTTCGGAAAAACTGGACATGTCGCAACCGTACCACTATAACAACGCAGAACAGTCAATTCTGAGTGGTACACAACCATTTGTTTGCCAGTTGTCTTCCAAGAAATCAGGAAAACCAACCGCCGAAGACGGATCACTCTTCACCAGGACAATGCGAGCTCTCACACATCGGCTGCGACAACTGTATTTTTGAGCACCCAAAACATCGATTTGATGGGTCATCCGCCGTATAGTCCTGACTTGGCACCGAATGCCTTCTTTTTATTCCCGTACGTAAAAAACAAACTGAGAGGTCAACGTTTTTCGACACCTGAAGAAGCGGTTGCTGCATTCAGAATGCATGTGTTGGAGATACCTCAATCAGAGTGGCAAAAGTGCTTCGACAATTGGTTCAAACGCATGCAAAAGTGTATAGATCTTCATGGGGAATATTTTGAAAAACAATAAAGTGATTTTCGATGATCAATCTTTGTTTTTGTTCTCTAATCCCGAAATATAAAAGGCAACCCTCGTATCCTTCGATCTGCAGAATGAAAGAAAAAGTCTTCGTTTGGACAGACTAAGGAAAAAAGGTGGAGTTGGTTCGGGATTGTTGATCGAAACGGTCAACCTCTGATTCGCGATTAAAAAGTGTTTACCGAAAAAAGGTCAAGTAAAAGCCTTGAAAGAAGATTCGAATTGTCACGGTATTTTGTAAAGTAACGACCTAGATTGAGGAATAGATGTGACTGAAACTATGAACTAGTTGAAGTAAGCGATAGGTGATGATCAGTGTGGTTTAGTTTATGAAATTCTAAAAAACAAAGAGTGTGTTTTATTTACAAATGTATAATAAGTGTGTGGTGTTAAAATATAACATTAAAGATATTTGTTAATTAGAAAAAACAAAGTGTTTTATTTCAAGTGCTGTGCAAAGTTATAACAATATATTTGACATACATTTGTGTTGGAAAACAATTAAAAAGGAGTTAAATCTTATAAAAAGGTCCTAAATCATCAGTTAATCAAACAATTGAAGGTATAATTCCCTAGATATTGAAAAAGGTTCGCGTTTATGTTAGATTGTTGTAGCACTGCATATGTTTTGACTCAAGTTCTCAAGTTCTCATCCACTTCAGTGAAATATTGTCTGTGAAACATCATGCGTCAGTCACGAGCTGTTTTCCAAATGTCCCGATGTCTATCAGTTTTTTTTGTTGTAGTTCGACTAAATCAATATTGTTCAACCTTTGATCTGAGACGTCTGACTAGTGAACAGCATTCGAAATTCAGAATAATATGTTTGGATTTGAAGTTGTGTTAAAAAATTTAACCTCTCACCATCTTAATGAAATCGTACAAATGTGATCTCTCTGCATCCGGTATAAACGGCGATCACTGATTGACCGCATATATACTATACTTTTCTAAGAAGCGTAGAGCTGACTTGGAACCATCCATCTGTTATCACTCAACGAGCTGTTACCACATCCTTGTATTGTAAATTACGAATATCTGCACATCTGAACAGGTAGTAGTTTCTATTCACATTTTGTGCCAAGTGTGAGGCCATCGATGGCAGTGAAAAGTTCTGCAATCATTTTTCATGGTGCAACACTTTCTCACGCTATCGCAAACTTGTGACATTTTTCGTTTATTCCAAAAACTATTCACAAGCGCAAGTTTATCGAGGCTGCTGCTCTCGTCAGACTTCTCTAATCATTTGTTCAAGCACTTTATCTCAACCGGATGATTACTGGAATGTGGTGACAAGAGTGCTTCCTTTTGGTGGAATGAAAAGATCGCGAGCGGCTCAATTATAAAGGAACTTGTAATATTCGCTATAGATCTAAGCGAATGTTTGTACGATTGCAAGATGAATGCGGTCAACGCTCGGATACGATCACATGACACATGTGCACTTGGAGATTGTTTTACTTCTGACCTTTCTATGGTAAAAAAATTAACCTCTTACCATCGTACAAGAAAAATACAAGAATGATAATCCATACGTCGAATTATAATCGTTTAAAGTAGATTGTATTGGGTTGTACCACATGAAATATCTGATTTTCGCTCAGTCGGAAAAATAGTTGCCGAGTGAACATCCGCCCCAGAACGTTAAATTTCCTTTTTTTATAAAGTGAAGTGGTACGTGTGTTTGACGTGTGGGAAGTAAAGTTATTTTTTTTATAGAAATTGTGTACCATGATATTGGCAATTCAAATTCGAACCCTCTTCGTTTATGAAGTTAAAATGGGACATAATGCGTCATTGGCAATGAAAAACATTAATGACGCATTTGAGGATCTATGCAGAACCCTCAGTTTATTTCGCTTAGTACAAGTCGTATAAACATATAAACTTATAAATAGACTTACGAACTACCTTAAAACCTAGGGCATGCGGGTTGGGGATGGTAGACTTATTTTAAAGTAACTTATAAATGGAATGGGGTTGTGGGTAGGTTTAGTTCCACAGTCTAATTCGCTGAAGGTAGTTCACCAGGATTCCACAACAGACTAGTAAACTGTTCCGCCGTTGACTACCCACCAAGAAGAAGCAAAAATGAAAACACTTGTGCCTTGTTTGGTAGTCCACGGATCTTTTTATTATATATTTTTTACATATAATAGTTTTCCGTTAGGCTAGATATATACATTCCTCTTTTAAGTCATTTAATATTTGTTTGGGAGTTAACACTGTGTTCTATATTTTAATTACATGTATACATTCCACTTTTAAGTCATTTATTTAATACTCGAGCAAGGAGGTTAACGAGCACTTGACAGACCACCACACACTCGAGCCACGTGAACAGTTTGGGTAATGAAACTCGACTCCGTATATTAATGAATCTCAATAGACGCGTGTTGTGCGTGTGCACTCTTAAGGTGACGAAATCTGACTCCTCGATGCAATCCACATCCGTCAGATTCAACGGTGGTGGATCACATCGATGTAGGAGGAGCGAACCGGATCAACTTGGCGACGGCCAATGGCGATCGAGAAAGGGGTTAAATGGGAGGATTTCCATATGCCGTATAGGGCAAATACGTTGCCCCTTTGCCTGAAATATCGACAACGATCATTCCTGCACCTGTTAAAAGAAATGGGCTGCAGGCATTGTGATCATGAATCGTCGATGCTGCACGTTACCTTGGGTCGTCATCGTGTTTACTCAGGCGTCCATGGTAATGCCGTTGTAGGCTATACATTCTTCGGTGACGATATGTCAACCGAAGATTTGAGTTTTGTTTACATGACAGTGCTGGTACACTAGTACAATGGCGAGGAATTAGCCTTCCAGATGTGCAAGCGTACGTCTCGCCCAGGGTGGCCACGGACCGGCGGTTGGTAAATAGCATAAACACAGTGATGCTACTGTGTGTTTGTTTGGTTTACAGGCCGGAGCGTCATAAGGCATGATCATGGGTATGATTGTCTAAACGTCAATCATATTCGTGCCCAAATCCCATGATCGGCAAATAGCCGATAATAGGGAATTGGTCGCAACTGTTGGGAACCTAAGGGTATATGAGCAATGGTTTAATTATGGACCGTAGGAAGAATATCGACTGCAGCTGTGTCCACAATACGCTGGCCAGCGTGTGTTTATCGTTTATTGGTGACGAGCCGATAGGGGATATGAAATGGTTCATGTATTATGAACCAGAAACATTCAATGTTATGCATACCATCGGTGAGGTTTTACTTTCAGGTGAAAGCTACTGAAAGATAGCTTACGCTGCTCGATTGGAGGTAAGGATAGTGGCTTGTGGAGTAAGGGAAAGGCAGATTGACTTAAGGAAGTGGGTGGTTCTTAGGGAAGGCTTTAAAGAACCCCCACAGGGTACTAAACAAAGATGAACAGAATCATAGTCTAAGTGGTAGGGCATGGAAGGGCGAGGATAAGCCGGATGCTAGGGTGTGAGTATGAGTGGGGGTTGTAATAGTGTAGGCGGTGAGCGGGGGGGATCGGGAGGGGTAAGGGGGGAGACGACGTTTGAGAGTGGGAGAGGTGCAGTTGAAATCCAAGGAGATGGGGTAAGGGTTTGACCACCGTAGCAGTCGCGAAATGGGTTCATTAGAGCCGTAAGAAGTGTGATGGGCGCGCAAATAGAAGAGACTAGGGTTTTGCAGCATTCGGGGATTAGTGTAAAATGTGATGGAGGCGAGCAGGCTTGGACAGTTGATTGAATCTGAGAAAAGACGGTGGATGAAGAGGATGTCGGCATGAATTCTGCGCTCTTCAGGTGTGTTAACGTTAATTAGGTGGAGACATCTTGTGTTTAGTGGTAGAATCATAGGATTTTCCCTATTCAATCCTCGGAGGGCAAAATGCAAAACACGACGTTGCACGCTTTCGTTTCTGTGAATATGGGACGAGTAATGGGGAGACCAGACCTGACTAGCATATTCAAGAAGGGGACGGACAAACACTATGTAGAGCGACCAGGAAACGTAAGGATTAGAGAATTCTTTCGACCAGCGTTTCACAAAACCAAGGGCAGAGTAGGCATTGAGAATAATGTCATAAATATGTGGGATGAAGTTAAACTCCCTACCACATAAGATGCCAAGGTCACGAATCGATGGTGATATCTGCGTAAGAAACAGGAAACAGGGAGAAGTTGATTAAGTGACTACTACTACCACTACTATTTATTAGTCTATAGGAAGCCGGAAGTTCATGACCTTATAGCGTATTGCGATGATGGTGAAGAACGTCTGATTCAAACCGACGCTACGATGGTTGGAATCACTAAAAATTGAACCGATGGTCAACACATCAGGCCACTGCGGTGTGTACGAATTCGATTTGTAACTCAAGTACACTCAACTGATGTGGAATTGCTATGTTATTGCTTGGTATACGGCTGATGCTATTTTCTTGTTCGAATTTCCTTTCGGTGTTCTTTACTATTTGCTTGCATATTGTGTGTGTATCTGTTAGAAACGCCACAACCTCACTGACTCGGCTGCGCCATTACTCCCTGCTCTGTGCACAGTGATTGGGTGACATTTGGCAATATTTAGAGGAGAAGTTGTTTTTGTTTGGTTTCGGTTGAAAGGTGAACATTTTCAAAAGATACTTCTGGGCCGATCCAGAGGCATGGTGGATTTTTTCCGACTAAAACCACCTCCCGCCAGGCACACATTCCCGTTGATCCCCGCCGAACTATCTCTTAGATATTCCATCGCGAGGCGGGACGGAGTTTACCTGTTACTCCACTCGTCGCGTCGCAACTGCTGCATCATTGCACATAGAATATCATTTGCTACGGACCATGCTTGTTTAGAACAAATTGAAAAGCTGTCGAGATTTGGTGTCGATAGTAGAGCAAATCGTCTTGAAGCGTTTAGTGTCGTCCGCGTATAGAGAGATGGAGGAGTGCTTGATACTGGAGTGTATATCGTTAATCATCATCATCATCGGCACTACAACCGGCAACCGGTCTTGGCCTTATTTAGCAAGTCCTGAGGCTTGTTAAATTTTCCATAATGATTTGTTTTTTCCGGGCAAGGTCATTAGTCTTGCGCCAGAGGCTCCCCGACGGGGAATCGAACCCCGGTCTCCCGCGTGACAGGCGGGTATACTAACCACTATACTATCGAGGAGCCCATATATCGTTAATAGTAAGAATGAATTGAAGAGGTTCAAGATGACTACACTGGGAAATCCCTGACGTGGGAAGAAAAGGATTGGAGAGGGTGGATCTAAATCTGACACGGTAGGTTCGATCATTAAGATAAGAAAGAAGAAAACCGCGTAATCAGTAGGGGTTCGAAACCAAGGGAAGAGGGTTTAAAGAGGATGAGATTGTGGAAGATTTTGTCGAAGGCCTTGCTCAAATCGGTTGTGATTACATCGATTTCGCTACCATTCCCGACGGCACGAAGAGTGTGAGATGAGAATTCAACTAGATTGGTGGTGGTAGACTTACCCGTAAGGAAACCATGCTGGTTGGTTGAGATGATGGATTTGCAGCGGAAACATAACGCGTTGGAAACAATGCCTTCGAACAGTTTTGGAATATGTGACAGCTTGTCGATGGGGCGGTAGTTGCTAATATCTTTTTTAGGCCCCTTCTTATGTATGAGGGTGACAAAGAGGATTTGCAAATATTTGGGAAGACTTGTGTAAGTGATAGATTGAATATCTTTGATAGCGGGAGAGAAAGAGAAGAGGAACATTGTTTTAAAAGGAAAGCCGGAAGTCCATCAGGTCCAGGGCTGAACTCGTCTTTAAGCAAGTTTAATTTTTCTTCAACTCAGTGATGCTGTATAATTTGAGAGATGAGGGGGCCAAGGAAGAATTCGGGCAGGTCTTTGAAGTAAGACGGTTAGGCTCGAAAGAGGACTTTTTAAAGAAAGAAGCGAAAAGATCGGCAATAGTTTGTGGGTCGGTTGAAGTAATCGTGTCATAGGAAATGGAGTTGGGATAGGCTTCAAATTTACGTTTATAGTTAATAAAGTGAAAAAAAAATTTGGGGTTATTTATCAGGTTCTTTTGTGTTTTTGTGAGATAATTGTCCATCAGGTCCGAAAGAGCTGTCCGTGAAGGATATTTTAAAGAAAGAAGCGAAAAGATCGGCAGTAGTTTGTGGGTCGGTTAAGGTAATCGTGTCATAGGAAAGGGAATTGGGATAAGTGGCAGATTTACGTTTGTAGTTAATAAAGTGAAAAAAAGATTTGGGGTCATTGATCAGGTTGGTTTGTGTTTTTTGATATGTAGTTGAAGTAGAGGGAGTTGTAAAGCTCGGTGGATTTATAAAAGGAACCGAGAACGTTGGGGTAGTCCAGGGAAGAGCGTGTTCTTAGGAAAATGTTCCACAAATTATTCCTCTTGTTTCGAAGAGTGCAGAGTTTGCGGTTGTGCCGTGGAGGCGGTGAAACCGATGTCCTATGTCGAGAACAAGGGACACATAGGGAAATGGCATTGTAGATTTCCTTATAGAGAATGGTAGTAGCTTCTTCTACCTCTAGATAATTAAAGCGAAATGCGATTCTGTTAAGATGCTCATTTAAGAGGCGAAAATTAGCTTTGCGGAAGTTGTAGCAAAAGTTGACGTGGGTTGGTGAGGTTTGGGATAAGCTGTCACAATAAAGGGTTACAAGAAGCGGCGGGTGGTAATTGTAGATGGTGGAGAGAGCGTGAGGACTAAAGGCAACCGGAATTATAGGGGTCCGTCGTAAACACAAGGTCAAGTTGCCTCTTCATTTGAATTGGCACATTACTTATTTGACGGAGGCTTGAATCGATGAGACCGTCTACAAAGAGACATTCCTTGGTACTAGAGGGGTTTGACGTGTAAATGGATTGATCGTCTGACAACGTCCATTGGAGATGGGGGAGGTTGAAATCGCCAATAACAACGATATCGCCAAGGAAAGTACTTAACTCGGTTAGGTGATCAACCGCTGCTATTGCCAGTAGGTATATAGAAACATAGAATCTATAACGACTTTGGGTGTTGGTCAATTTTTATTGCGACATAGTCTAGATTGGGAGAAGAAGAGGTGGCAATAAGAGATGAGGCGAGCTTATTTTGGGATGGAAGCAATACACCACCGCAAGGTGAATCCACACATATACCATTGTCATCACTAAAAACGGTAAAGATGGAAGGGACTAGTTCTTGACTGTGAATACTGGAGATAAGGTTGGTTTCGGTTAGTGCGTATATATCGAAAGGGAGGGTATGAGCATTTTGCAGAAGCGATTATGTTTTAGCGGCAAACGAACGCACTATTCGACGTGGGTATGGAAAGTTCCGTTCGGGAGGTTTCAGCCTCGAAAATGAACCACGTGGGAAGTCGGAAACGTTAGTTGATAACGATGCTTTAAGAGCAACGGTGGATGCGGACGTAACGAAATCGGTGCGGGAGATTGCACAAAGCATGGGAGTATCCCCAATGACAATAAGTCGACACATTTCTCTCATAAGAAAGGTAAAGAAACTCGATAAGTGGGTACCCCATGAACTAAACGAGTCCAAAAAACTACGGCGCCTGGAACTCTGCGTATTGCTTAGATTAAGAAACCAAACTAAACCGTTTTTGCACCGGATAGTCACCTGCGATGTAAAGTGGATTCTGTATGATACCCATAAAAGACCTGGGCAGTGGTTGGATGCAGGTGAAAAACCAAAACACACCCCCAAGCCCTATCTTTACCCAAAAAAGGTTATGGTTACAATTTGGTGGTTATCTAAAGGACCAATCCACTTTTCATTTCTTCAACCAGAAGAAACGATAAAAGCTATCAAATATTGTGAGGAAATCTACATATTGCATGCCAAATTGGCTAAAAAGTAACCTGAGTTGGTCAATAGGCACGGCCCGATCCTTTTGCATGACAGTGCTGGGCCCCATATCTCACAAGTAACGGTGCAAAAACGGTTTCAGTTGGGATTTGAAATTCTTCCGCATCCGCCGTACTCGTCTGACATTTCTCCAACGGACTACCATCTTTTCCGCAATCTGGATTCATTTTGCCGGCAGAAGGTTTCCGCAATCGAGCAGAGGTCATAAAAGCTTTTGAAGATTTCATTGCCTCAAACTGTCACCACTTCTACGAAAAAGGAATATATTTATTTTTATTTATTTACGTACGTGTGATGAGCCGACACTACCATAAGGGAACAAATCATCAAGAAAACACCGACTCAGCAAAAAGAAGACGTAGGGAAAAACGGAAAAAGCGGGATATACGCGTCGGCACGTGGAATGTTCCAACGTTATATAAATCAGGCGCGATACAGACTGTCGTAGAAAACACGAAACAATATAAAATGGACATCGTCGCGTTTTAGGAAGTCCGACTCCCACATCAAGTAATCGAAACCACCGGATTTACACTGGTGTGTGGAGGTATCGATACACATAACCTCGGGACTGGCTTCATCATAAGCAAGAAGATTACGCCCCATGTAAAAGATGTGAAATTTATTAATGACCGAATGTCGGTGGTAAAAATACAGGGTCGAATTATATATTTATAAACGTACACGCCGGTCCTTTTGGTGTTCGGCGGAACTTTATAATAAACTGCGAGTGGGTTGATAGTAGAACTGTCGCCCATGCTGGCGTCGCGACTATACTCCCCACAGGATCTCATCATCCGATCTTAAAATCCTCCTCGGGGACCTCAATGCGAAAATCGGAAAGGAAGATGTCTTCCAGCCAACTATAGGTAAAGAAAGCCTACACGACGTTTCAAATGATTATGGAATTCGAATTATCACGTTCGCAGCGACAAAAGATCTGGTAGAGAAAAGCATGATGTTCAAGCACAAGCAAATCCATAAAGCCACATGGATATCACCCGACGGCGTAACGCGTAACCAACTAGACCACTTCCTCATACATAAAAGACACCACTCGAATATCCTTGACGTAAGATCATATAGAGGAGCAGATTGCGACTCAGATCGTATTCTTGTGATGGACAAAATCGGGAGTCGGCTCGCAGCAAACCCACATGGGCAGTCACGGGAGACGAGCAAAGAGTTCGACATTGATAAACTAAAAGACCTGCGCAAAAGGGCTGAATATCACGACGAACTAACGAATAGATTTATCAGCCTAGAGAATGGGAGCAGTGAAGAAGAGGAAGCTAATAGTGTGGACACTAAGTGGACATCGATCAGAGACACAATCAATCAAACAGCCCAAAAGGTATTAGGACTTAAGAAAACAATTAAGTCCAAACCTTGGTTTGACGATGAGTGCAGGGCGAAGATCGAAGAACGTAAACGACTCAGAGTGATCCACTTAGAAAGATATGATGAAGTCAACGCAGAAAGATACGTGACAATTCGGAAAGAAACAACGAGACTTTTCAAACGGAAAAAACGCGAATGGGAGAAGACTCGGATCAAAAAAATCCTAGAAAATGCCAAAGCAAAGAATATCAGAGGTATGTATACCGGCATAAATTCAATTAGAAATAGCTACCGAGGGAGGGCCAACATAATTCGAGACGCAAACGGCTGTCTGGTCACAGAAACAAACAATATCGTGACAAGATGGAAGCAGTACGTTGAAAATCTGCTCAATGTGCGCACCCATCAACCACAAATAAACGCACCAGACGTTCATACAGCCGAGCTTCAGATCCCAGAGCCCTCTTTCAACGAAGTTATAGACGCAATAAATCGATTGAAAAACAACAAAGCTCCCGGAGTCGACTCCATACCGGCAGAGCTTGTGAAGCATGGAAGAGAGGCAACCGCTCGAAACATCCACCAGCTCATCAAAACAATATGGGATACGAAAGTAACTCCGGAAGAATGTAAAACCTCAATAGTCGTCCCCATTTTCAAAAAAGACGACAGATCTGACTGCGAAAATTACAAAAGAATATCATTGCTTCCAACCACATACAAAATACTAACAATGTCATACTGGTGAGAATCACACTGTACGCAGAACAATTACTGGGGCACAACCAGTGCCGATCTCGTAGGAAACAAGCGACCAAATGTTCACAATAAGGCAACTGCTGGAAAAGAAGAGGGAATACGGAGAGGCGGTTCATCTACTGATCGTTGACTTCAAAAAAGCCTGCGACTCAGTCGCAAGGCAAAGACTCTGCCATATTGTAGGTGTGCTGGGAGTCCCGAAAAATATGCCGCCCTCATTCAAATCTGCATGAACGAAAACAAAGGGCGAGTTAGAATAGAAAACCACCTCTCAGAACCATTTGAAATCCGGGACGGACTAAAACGGGGGGATGACCTCTCACCGTCTTTTTATCCTTGAGCTCGAGTATGTCATCAGAAACTTACAAGACGACAACATGGTCGGATCATCCCTGAGCGGGGTCATACAAGTGCTCGCATATGCGGATGACATCGCCGTTCTGGGCGATAATCTAGAAACTGTAAATGAAAACAAGGAAATCATCATGCAATGGAGAGAAGAGGTGGGTCTAGAAATAAATGAAGACAAAACAAAATACATGATTACGGGGAGAGCAGGTAGACCTCAGGGAACACATATAAACGTCAGAGGTAAGATATTTGAAAAAGTTAATGAATATAAATATCTGGGAACAATACTGACGCCCAGTAACGAAATGTCGAAGGAAATTAACAAAAGACTACACTCTGGCAACGCTAGTTGGCATGCAGTTAGTAAACTGCTGAAATCCAAAGTGCTATCACGTAATATAGAACTCCGTGTCTATAGAACCATAATCATGCCGATTGTTCTATACAGATACGAAACATGGGCTCTCACAAATCGGGAAGAAAACAAATTCCGCGTATTCGAGAATAAAGTTTTAAGGAGTATTTTTGGCGGTAAATATGACGAGGAGGCAGGACAATGGAGGAAACTCCACAACCACGAATTGGAAGAGCTATACCGCAAACCTACAATAGTGAGAGTAATCAAGTCGCGAAGATTAAGATGGACCGGACATGTGGCGCGAATAAGCAACGATAAGACCGTGCGTAGAATTCTTGACGGAAGACCAACGGGAAAGAGACCGGTAGGACGGCCGCGACGGAGATGGGAGAACAATGTTAAGTTTGACCTTGATGAGATCGGAGCGGATGGTCAAGCGTGGAAGAAGAGCGCACAGGACAGGGAACGATGGCGGAACGAGTCGGCGAGGTCATGAACTTCCAGGTTCATACAGGCCTATAAATAGTAATAGTAATCACTTTGGAAGAATATCATAGATACCAACCGATTCTATTTTGATTGAATATAAGTTTACGGAAAATTAATATTGGCTTTTAAATTTTTTTTTGCTATAAAATCGGACATTTCATGTGGCACAACTCAATATTTCGAATAAGCCCTAACATAAAAAATGTGAGCATGATTGTAGTAATGATTTCAAAGAGATGGTGCATGTTAGTGTAGGAAAAGCTGTAGATGGAGGATATGCCATCAGAGGGCGCTGCGGCGAATTTTTTAAAGTAACATAATTATTTGTTCGTGTTGTTGTACTTCACTATGTTGAAGTAATATTTCGTTCACAACTACGCATTACGTACACTGTAACCTTCTTTAACTCATTAAGTCTGCCTGGCTTTGGAAAATTGAGCAATTGCCATCCATCACGAATGGACGAGTTTGGCAGAGATGTCAAAGCATGGTCTATTGCTATGTACCTCATCTCTGTTTAGGTGGTTATATATAGTCTTAAGATTAATAAAAACGGGATGTTTACCGATTTAGATCATTTGGATGTTTATCAGAGGTCTCCTAAGTCCGTTATCAAATGTAATATACTGTATGTCTTCTAATAGTGTCTATATGTCATGTCTTGAAAACATGCTTTAGTCCCACTACCTTTTTTCTGGTGTGGTAGCATGTGCATATTGTGAAATGACGGAGATGAATTTGAGATAAACTTATAGTTCACAGTCCAATTACGACAATGGAAACAGATCAAATTTTGTTTAGTCTTGTAGTCACATCGTGACTAGGGCGATAGGCCAAATTTTGTTTAGTCTTATAATTCACAGTCAATCAGAGCAGGGCACTCTTGATAGGCAGGTACATGTAAAATTAATAGACAGTTTTCGAATAATCAACTCAAAGTAATAGTTAGTTCTAAGATGAATGAATAAATAGTAATTAAAGTGAGTTAATTAATAAAATTAATGTTTTAAAGTCAATATCAGAGCGGGGCACTCTTGCTAGGCAGATACATTTAAAAATAAAAGACAGTTTGTGAATAATCAGCTCAAAGTAATAGGTAGATGAATGAATAAATAGTAATTAAAGTGAGTTCATTAATAAGATTAATGTTTTAAAGTAAATATTTTTGAATTAATAAAATGTATATTTTTGTGCCATATTCGGGGGCTCAAGCGAGATTTTATCGAAGGAATAAAGAAGACAACGAAGGAATAAAGTCGACAACGAAGGAATAAAGACGACAAGGAAGGAATAAAAATGACAACGAAGGAATAAAAATGACAACGAAGGAATAAAGACGACAACGAAGGAATAAAGACGACAACGAAGTAATAAAGACGACAACGAAGGAATAAAGACGACAACAAAGGAATAAAGACGACAACAAAGGAATAATGACGACAACGAAGGAATAAAGACGACAACAAAGGAATAAAGACGACAACGAAGTAATAAAGACGACAACGAAGGAATAAAGACGACAACAAAGGAATAAAAACGACAACAAAGGAATAAAAACGACAACGAAGGAATAAAGACGACAACGAAGTAATAAAGACGACAACGAAGGAATAAAGACGACAACGAAGGAATAAAGACGACAACAAAGGAATAATGACAACAACGAAGGAATAAAAACGACAACAAAGGAATAATGACGACAACGAAGGAATAAAAACGACAACGAAGGAATAAAGACGACAACGAAGGAATAAAAACGACAAAAGACGACGTAAAGAACGACTAAAGACGACGACGAAGGGGTAAGAACGACGAATAAAAACGACAACATAACTTACAACCTCAAAAGGATAAATTAACCATGCCTGAGGCGAGTGATTTCACTGTTAGTGAATTGCAACAAAATGCTAAGATGTGTAGATTAACCATCGGCGGTACGAAAGCCGAGATAATCGCCCGACTGGTTGAACATGATCCAACGGGCAATTGGCTGGGAATCAACAACGAGGGAGAGAACCAAGATATCGCATCTGACACAGGACTCCGCAATTGCGCAGGAAATGCCGAAGACAAGGCTCGCAGCCAAGAATCTCAATCCAGTGCAGCGCTAACAAACTGCGACTGAGAACTTCATATGTGCGAAATGGAACTAATGCAGCGTGAACTCGAACTCGCTCGACGTGAAATTGCGATGCTGCTACAGAACGAGCAGGTAGTGAGCCTATAGTGCTCCAAGACGCCCTACCATTTTTCTCTCACATTTCCTTTTCCCTCACATACATAATGGATACAAATCGTATTCCCATTTTTTGGTATGGCAATGGGAAATGCATGCATTTCAAGGTGATTGGGGATTTAGTTTGATTGTAGGGATTGCAATTTTGGGCATGAGAACTGGGAATGCATTTAGCAACAGGTAGATATGTGATAAGGTTTCACAGCTACACCGAAAGGATTCCATGGGTTGTAGCAGGAAATTATATTTGATGCTACACTGAGAGAATTCTTTCGGTTTTAAGTTAATTAAAGATGTCCCATATGCATGTACACTTATTGTTTTTGCGGGATTTTGCGTAGAGTATCTGCGTGTAACAAATTTAATAGCCTATTGGCTACATACATGGAGTATATATATATATATATATATATATATATATATATATATATATATATATATATATTACTCCTCGATAGTATAGTGGTTAGTATCCCCGCCTGTCACGCGGGAGACTGGGGTTCGATTCCCCGTCGGGGAGCCTCTGGCGCAAGACTAATGACCTTGCACGGAAAAAACAAATCATTATGAAAAATTTAACAAGCCCCAGGACTTGCTAAATAAGACCAAGACCGGCTCCCGGTTGTAGTGCCGATGATGCTGATGACATGGAAGGTATTGGCAATTTGCGTACAGCAAATTTATTCATGTTACGTGTAACAGATTCCTCCCTCCTTCTGATAAGAGAATTATTCTTAGAAGAGGAATAATTCTCAAAAAAAAAATAAAACCGACTACAAATAGGTGGGCTTTGGTGCTGGGTGGCTACAGGGGTGTTTCCGTTTTACAATTTTTGTTGGCACTGGGATTTGTTTTACCGTTTGCTATATTAATAGTTTTGCTCAATTTAAGTTTTAACAGTCTTGTGGGGGTTCCCTTGCACGCCACTAATCATCTGTCTATTACCCCATGTAAAAACTCCCACCTAGGGCATACAAAAACCTGGAAAGCAAGTATTCACCTGTTTATAGTTGAACCATAAAGCCTTAAAACGCATAAAATCACAATATTTTGCTGATGCTAAATCCATCAGCACCCAACAGGCATGTTTCTTATGGGCAATTTGGTTGCATCACCACGCAACCAACATGAACCGAACCAGTCCATTGAACATGTCTCGGTTCGATTTCCAGCATGTATCAGGTATCTTCCACACATAAAGGCAATTTGGTTGCATCACCTAGCAACCAACATTGCCCGAACTATATCAATGAGATATACCCCTACGCGCCAGGCGCACACATGCAGGAAATGTTTTAGCTTTACCTTTTGCATACATGCCTACATCGATCGGTCATCCGACCGACAAATACATGAAGGTATATGGCTGATCACCCAAGCAAGTCGAGTTCTCAAAATGGAAAATAACCATCGAGAATTCGACTACGTGGAGATGCCACCAACATGTGCACGATCAGCATAAATACTTTACGTAGCCGCCGATCGTGCAACCACTTCAACCCCTATGATGAGATACTTGCACCAGCTGCAACCTAGTAGATTTGATCGATCCAAGGTCCGCATACTTGTGGACACACACGATGAGCAGCAGAGGCAATCATCGTGTGTGTGTGTGTGTTCACCCCTTTCTTGTTGGACCAAAGGCTAAAGAGAATCTTACCTTATATGGTCACTGAAGCGATGGATGGAATTTTTGGTAATTCTGTCGCTTCGGTGGCAAAATCAATCGCGTTCTGGATTCCGTGGAGGCAAGTCGGAGCCTCCACGTTAAATAAACACAATAGTCTGTTGTCCACTTTTGGAGTGTGAATTTCAATGCTGTAGATCGGTGTCGGGAGCCAGTTTATGAAATATATCATTTAGTGCTTTAACATTTAATGTAAAAAAAAATTGTACTACCTCGGAACTGAATTCCTACGTTATTGAAATAAATTTGTAGCGCCAAGTGATCCTCGTTTCTTTTCATTGGTAAAGTAAGCACCATAGACACTAGTTGAGAGATAACAGACAGCTGGGTTTAGCGTTTTATTGGAACAGCGTTCCGGTAATTTAGTGAATCTGTGTCCGTGCGGCGCATTATTGGAAGACCAAACGACGAACCAGAACGTTAAAAATTACCACAGTCTTGATAATAGTGGAAAGTATCTGCTTATTTTCTATTTGGTTTTAACAAAATTAATTAAAATGTATATTAATAGTTGTGCTTAATTGAGGTTTTAACAGGATGGTGATGATTAAATTGAACCAAAACGTACAATTGTCGAACAATTCCAAAAATCCAAACATCGCAATGCATATTTCCACATGCATTGTATGTACAATCAAAAACGTGTCCAAGCAAACCCATGTCTATTTGATCCGCTATCTAAACAGCACAATGCAACCAGGTGTTTTATGACATGCACAAATAGACCCAAATTCCCATCCATATTCTCACCCATTTCCCATGGACTCTGACCCAATTTAAAGTGCAATATAAACTTTTGTTGGCGTTTGCCAGACACGCTAATGGATAACAAAAAACCTCAAATAGGAACTGCGATAAGGGGCGATATGTCCGAAACTTCGCGGAAGAAGAAAAGTAGATTAGAAAGTAGTCAGTTGGTAGCGTGAATGAAGTGATGATCTAAGAATAAAGAGTACACTAATATAATAAGTCTGTGTTTTACTACGGCTACGGCTGTGAACAGAGTTTCTTGCAAAGCAATGACATTATAGAATGGAAAATATTGCGTTCCCAGTGTATTGTGATTTGCTTGTTCTCGGTGTTTGAAAAACTCTGTTCGTGTGTGTACTTGCGCCCATGGTGGTATTATCCACCTGGAGATGCACGGTGCATCCCATAAGGGCTACCTGGACAAACCAAGGACGCGGCCCTGTATCCACGTATCGATAGTGGGACCAAGACTCAACAACAAACAACAAGCATCCAAAGAGGATCCATCGTTCGCGTGTCTTCCTCACAGATGGCGAAGCACGGAGGCGAACCGTACTACTACAAGCCCTATCATCTATAGCATTTCATAGGAGTGAAGTTATTATGGTGTTGGGATTATTTGAGAGATTAGAAATAAATTTGATAGACAGCTCTAGGAAGCGTCTATCGAGATGGTCAATATCAGCGGCATTGTACATGTGTAGACGCTGTTGTCGTAGTATTTGTAAGAGTTGGGGTGTCGGTTGAGGCCAGTGACCAGCCTGAAGCATTTCCTCTCGAAAGTGCGTAGCTTCTCCATTTGGGCGGGTGTTATGTGATACCACAGTGGACACGCATATGTGAGTGTGGGTCTGATTATTTGTTTATATATGAGCAGTTTTCCTTTGTAGCAGAGAACGTTAGGATTCCACATCATTCTTCTACGGAGACTCAGTTGTATTGTGGCTTTACGTAAAGTATTTTTAATGTGGATGGAGAATGAGAGGTCATTGGAAAAGGTTCTTCCCAGATATTTTAAAGTTTTAGAAGGTTTTATCTAGGTGTTACTTAGTTTGAGGCTAATTTTGTTGTGGCTGCGCCTGGTGCTGTTTGTGCAGTGCTCATTTTTACCCCGGAACACCATAAGTTGGGTTTTATCAGGATTTAGGCGAATTTACTTTTTATTGAAGTATGTTGATCGATTTGGGAGGAAGTTATTAATGCGGTTTCTTGCCTCCTTTACAAACTTTCTGCTGGAGTAGACTATAGTGTCAACAGCGTAATTCAACATTACGGTATTGGGCGATTGAAGCTGCGGTATGTCTGAAGTTTAGAGGAGGTATAATAGTGGCCCAAGAATTGAGCCTTGCGGAACCCCTGTGGCTATATTATACGATTGGGAGAGACAAGAATTTATTTTGACCATGAATTTCCTAACAGAGAGGCAGGATGCCAGAAGTTTGGTGGTGTGGGTGTTTAATCAAAATATGTAGTGCAGGTTGTAAAGCAGCCCTGAGATCCAAACACAGTCGAATGCTTTAGATATGTCGAGAGAGATACAAACCGTCGGGCTTTGGTTTTGAAGATTTGTTGTGACATCGTGCGTTAGTTTTAACAGAGCATGACGCCTGAAGTATTGCGAGCGAAAGCCAAACTGGGAATTCGGGAGAATATCGTTGTCATTAGCAAATAAAGGTGGATGTCGATATTTCTTACATTCCAGTATCTTGCTTAAGGGGAGGTTCTCATCAAGAAGTTTCAAAAAATTGTTTTTTTTTAATTATTGATAGCTTATAGTGTGTAGAATGAGTCCCCAAACTCGTTTTTGCGAAAATAATTTTGTAAAAATGTTACAGCATAACGAGGTCAAGTGAGGTCGTTTATTTTTCACTTCGAGGCGTCTTGTTCAGTAGGTTCTCAAATGTATACCATACTAACAGAGCAATCGACCTGAAAATGTATATACAAGCTAATGAGACATAGTACTATAGAACCAGACATAGTAATTAGACCTGCTGGTGCCATCTGTATGTCAGGCCGGAAACTTTTCACCCCACCCTCGTATAACATTTTGAGAATTTAAACACGCTTTTCTCGAAACCATGTTTTTCATATTGGCCTCCAGGATATCTCAAAAACTACTCAACGGATCGCCTTTTTTATTTTTTTTTATTTAAAGTAGATTCGAGTCATTGGAGCCCCTACTACAATCAAGATTATATATGCATAATTTTTTTGCAGAGAAAAAAGGTTTTCTTTTGCAGAGAAAAAGTTGTGAAAAGGCGTATTTAAACATTTAAATGTCCACCATTTTGTTAAATTTTTACTTTCATAGATGATTCGAGTAGGGGCTCCAACTCCACTCATATATTGGGTGGCGCAGAATTAATCACCATATCGGAAGATGTTATAATTTTTGCAAATGGTGTTGTACGTCAATCATATTTGACATTTGTGAACTAGACATCATATTTGACATTTGTGAACTAGACATCATATTTGGCATTTGTGAACTAGAAAAAATTATAAAGGTAAAAATAAAGATTTCCGTCACTCAAAATCATTTTTTGTGTTTTGTTTAGTAAAAAAGTAATTCAAAAACAAAATTGGGTGATTAATTTTGCGCCACCTTGTAGTTTATGAAAATACGATCATTAATTTTTAACAATTTTTTCAGGTGCTAGAGTGGCCAACATTAAGGTATCTTTTTTTGAGACGGTCACATAACAAAGCGTATCAACAATTATTGTCACTATATTTTTTAATAAAAGCAATTTTTTTTTGTACTTTGGAACATATTAAACAAGTGACCAAAAGTTTGAGTTCTTTATTTATTTCCCTCTATGAGAAAAAAATTCGAGAAAACGGCTCTCAGATGAGAACCTCCCCTTAAGGGTTTATGTGGGTTTGCAAATATCGAAAATTCCTTTTTTTTTGTTTTATTAAACAGTACAATATGTCTATAATATTCTTCCAACATTTTAAATTGATTGGATTCAAATTGTAAGAGGCAAAGCCTTCGGAAGTTCCACTCATCAGGGCACGTTAGCCTAACGCGTCGCAGGTATATTGAGGCGGCGCTTAGCAATTGCCGACGCTGGGGCTGGAGAAACAAGAATTCATCACAGGCAAGAGCAAAATGAAGCCCTGGATATTACCACTGCAGAAGGTTATTTACCTTAGGGTACCGAAATCGGCGATTCTATGTAAGTTGGAAACAATTTTTTTCTGCATGTGATTTCAGTTCAAAACTACAATCGAGTTTTTCTCGAAACTCTATTTTTGAAGCCGGTTGTCAAGATTTCTCGAAAAGTTGTGAATCGATTTCGTTCAAATTTTGTACACTTCTTCAAGATAACATTATCTAGTGCTTGAACGATGGATTCTTTTTTTTGTCACAACTAATTTTACAAGGCAATATGAGCCGCAATTTTATAGGATTTTTTGTTCACAGCTTCGTCCAGACACGACTTTTACACATCTACTAAGAGAAAATATTTGGTTTTTACTTTCAGATAAATCTGTCATAAGTTATTCTGATAATAGGGAGAAGTGGTCCCCAAGGAAGCCACCTGGACTCTCTTCTATTTATACTCGCCGCTAATGACATTGATAAGGTCATTAAGAATTCCTCCTTGTCCCTATGCGCTTATGACATCAAGATATACAAGATCATTGAGTTACCACTTGATTATACACTATTGCAATCAACAACTCCTGCCAACTTCTCGGCTTGGTGAGACAAAACTTGCTTTGCACTTAACATCATCAAATGCCAATCTATAACCTTTTCCCGTAAGCGTATTCAGTCATCCTCACGTCCCTATTCCCTTCATGACCAACCCCTGACCATTGTCCAATCTATTGGAGATCTTGGGATGCTTTGCGACAGGGAGCTTAACTTCCTCTTGCCCATTGACGAGACGATCCGGAAATCTAACTCTGCCCTCGGGGGAATTCTCCGACTCCTACCTACCTCGACCCCTTTACCTTACATTCGTCGGTCCACTGCTAAAATATGCTAGCAGGTATGGTCTCCTTATCACAAGATCCATATCCGTAGAATCGAAAGTTTTCAACGTCCCTTCCTTCGGTTCGTTCATCAAGGGCTAGGATGGGAAAAGCCCTTAATCCTGCCCCCGTGCATTAACCGCCTCAAATTATTTAACCTCAAAACCCTTGAGCAACGCAGGGTCCTGGTTGACAGAGTGTTCATTGATCGGGTCCTCTTCGCCACTGTCAACTGCGCCCAACTCCTTAACTTAATTTCTCTTCTTTTTTTTGTAATATACTTCTCTCCGGAGAGGCGAACCTATAGCGCGGACACGGCGCCCCGAGATGGCACCAGATAACTGTTACAGTTCTTTTTGAACAGTTGCAGGTTGTAACGTTCCGGGAATACTCGCGCGGCGAGGGAGTTCCACAGCTTCCCCGTTCTGTAACGAAACGAGTTCTGTTGCAGGAATGTTCGCGCCGTCGAGAGATGAACCGCAAACTGGTGCGATCCGTCGGATTGTCTTGTGGAGCGCATATAAACCGAATTGCGTGTAACAATACCACGAAGCTCCGAAGAACAATACTCCTGATAATATCTGTAAAACAGACAGAGGTCGGCCACGCGTCTTCGATGTGATAGCGACTGTAGTCCCGACGTCAGCGCCGAGTCCCCGATCAGGCGGATCGCTCGTCTTTGTACGCTCTCAAGTAGGTCGAGGATATGTTTAGGAGCCGAGCTCCAAACATGAGAGCAATATTCGAGCGCAGGTCTAATTTGAGATTTATATAGGAGAAGAAGTTGGGCCGGAGTAAAATATTTCTTGACTCTAAAAAGATAACTCAGTTTTCCTGAGGCTGACCTGGCGATACTCGACACGTGTTTATGCCAAGATACATTCCCACAGACCGTGATGTCGTGCAATTTCAAGCTTTCCGCAGATCCGACGGCGTAGCCATTCATCATCAGCTGTGGAACCGATGATCTACTTTTCCTTGTGAATGTTATATATTGTGTCTTCGCTGAATTGAAGTCGACGGGATTGGCCCTTCCCCACTGCAGGACCTTATCTAGATCCCAATTCAGAGAATCGATCGGGCTACATCCCAGCTGGTGCGACGCTGGTGCACTAATTGCCCAATCACTCGAGAAAGAGGAAACAAGTGTACTATCATCCGCAAAACTGAACACTTTGTTATCCGTTGACTCCAAGAAATTATTCATATAAAACAAAAACAAGGTTGGAGCCAATATAGACCCCTGAGGCGCCCCGCAATTAACAGGATACAGATCCGAACACTCGCCATCCACAACAACCCGGATCGATCGATTTTCGAGGAAGCTCTTCGTCCAGTCGCAAAGCTGCTGGGAAAGTCCATGTGAACGAAGTTTGCTCAGCAATGTCCCGTGCCAGACGCGGTCAAAAGCTTTGGAGATATCCAATGCGACCGCCCTTGACTCACCATGTCCCTCAATCGCAATGTCCATATTCGGTTATAAAGGTCAAAAGTTCTCCCTGTAGCGCCTGTCACAGAATCCGTATTGACGATCATTCAGAAGACCGTTGCACTCCAAATACTTAACCAACTCTGCATTGATGACTTTTTCCATTACCTTAGATAAAATAGACAGTAATGCTATCGGCTGGTAATTTTGTGGAAAACACTTTTTTCCCGTCTTTGGGATTGGCTGAACTCGAGCGATTTTCCAGCAGGTAGGAAAGGTCCGCCGTGCATAAGATAAGCGGAAGAGTTTGCCAAGAACCGGCGATAGTTCTGGAGCACAGTTCTTATGTACTATTGCTGGTATTCCGTCCGGGCCGGTTGCCTTCCTACGGTCCAGTCCACGTAGAACGCGTTGAATAGTACGCGGGCGAAATGTCACATCTTGGCGCAAGACTAATGACTTTGCCTAGAAAAAATAAATCATAATGGAAAATTTAACAAACCTCAGGACTTGCTAAATAAGGCCAAGACCCACATGGAAGACCGTACCGGCGCGATCATAGGTGGCTCCAATAGACCGGGATCGAGATTTGAATTCGCCGAAAATAAATTCGCGAACACATTAGCTTCATCCTTTGAATTTGTGACCAACGTCACGTTGTCTGTCACCAACGGAGGGAAAGAGGAGGAAGCGAAATTACCGCTGACAGCTTTTGCCATTGACCAGAAGGAGCGCGAACCAGTCGGGCACCGAAGGAGTTTATTGGTCACTCTATCATTGTGAGCTTTCTTCGCGCTATCAATCGCCTGGTTGCACGCGTTTCTGATTCTAACAAAATTCGTTCTGCTAACATCGGTGGGATTGGAGCGTCATTACTTAAAAGCTCCATTTTTTGCCGCTGTAATCTGTTCGCATTTTTATAAACCAAGGCTTCATCAGCTAAATTTCGTTTGATGGAGCCCAAAATGTGGATCTCTATCCCGAAAAGAATAATTTCTGTGACCGACTCCGCACATGCGTTAACATCGGAGTCTCCAAAGCACACCTCCGACCACGAAAAGGATGCGAGAAATCTCGCAAATCGTGCCAGTTGGCAGCCCTATACCTCCATACATGGCGAAGCTGCATAGGCTGGTTATTCGCTTGAAATGCAAGTGGTTGCGCGAACGATACCAAGCAGTTATCTGAGATCCCCAGTGGCACAGCAACTTCCGCGGTATACCATAAATGCTCGGCTCGGGAGTCAAAAACCGATACAGGGTATTGGCATTACGAGGGTTGCCTTTTATATTTCGGGATTAGAGAACAAAACCAAATATTGATCATCGAAAATCACTTTATTGTTTTTCAAAATATTCCCCATGAAGATCTATACACTTTTGCATGCGTTTGAACCAATTGTCGAAGCACTTTTGCCACTCTGATTGAGGTATCTCCAACACATGCATTCTGAATGCAGCAACCGCTTCTTCAGGTGTCGAAAAACGTTGACCTCTCAGTTTGTTTTTTACGTACGGGAATAAAAAGAAGGCATTCGGTGCCAAGTCAGGACTATACGGCGGATGACCCATCAAATCGATGTTTTGGGTGCTCAAAAATACAGTTGTCGCAGCCGGTGTGTGAGAGCTCGCATTGTCGTGGTGAAGAGTGATCCGTCTTCGGCGGTTGGTTTTCCTGATTTCTTGGAAGACAACTGGCAAACAAATGGTTGTGTACCACTCAGAATTGACTGTTCTGCGTTGTTCTAGTGGTACGGTTGCGACATGTCCAGTTTTTCCGAAAAAACAGGCGACCATTTGCTTGTAAGTGCTTCGTGCGCGAACAACTTTTGTTGGATTTGGGTCATCTTGAAACACCCAGACAGTCGACTGCTGTTTACTTTCGGGCTCATACTCGTAAATCCACGATTCATCACCTGTCACGATGTCATAGACGTGTTTCGAAGCACCGCGACCGTATTTTTTGAGCATTTCTTTCGACCAATTGACACGAGCCTTTTTTTCGGCGATTGACAAATTGTGTGGGATCCAACGCGAACAAATTTTTTTGACAGTCAAATGTTTATGCAATATTGAATGTATGCTGGTCCCACTAACGCCTAAGGTTGTCTCAATCTTACGATAGGTCACATGACGATCTTCCAATATCAGTTCGCGCACAGCATCAATGGTTTTCGGAACAACAACTGATTTTGAACGACCTTCACGAAATTCATCTTGGAGTGAACTAGGACCACGATTGAATTCACCATACCATCGATAAACACTGGTCCTTGATGGAGCTTCATCGCCAAAAATTGAATTAAGTTCATCCATGCACTGTTGCTGAGTTAATCCACGCCGAAAGTTGTAAAAAATAATCGCACGAAAATGTTGACGATTTAATTCCATTTTTGGGCCGAGATGAATCTTTTAAGTTACTATAAACAACACAAATAGCGCTCGTATGTCAAAACGTTCTGAGTGCGTATAACCTCAAAAATGTCCAACTTTACGACAGAGCTGTCAATTGCCGGATTGCAACACTAGGGTTGCCAAATCCCGAAACATAAGAGGCAACCCTCGTATCACCTTGGGTACCCGGCACTCGCGTAGGTTCCTCCACGAGTTGAGTCAAATTGCGGTTAACAGCGAACATCTCCGTCAGTCACACAGCCTCGTCGGTTCTGTTAGAATGTACCAACCAGCCGGAGTTGTGTATATTATAATCGCCAAGGACGGCAATTCCAGAAGCCGGGAGATTAATCTGTATCGAGTCGACGGTACGTGAAAGATGTTCGAAAAATGAAGCTGGTCGATTGTCATTCGGGGAGCGGTAGAGATAACAAAGAAATTTGAGAGAATCCTTCAGCACGAATTTCAATCAGATGATGTCCAACTTATTCGGATTTAACGCCTCTATCTGTGGGGCTCCTCGATAGTATAGTGGTTAGTATCCCCGCCTGTCACGCGGGAGACCGGGGTTCGATTCCCCATCGGGGAGCCTCTGGCACAAGACTAATGACCTTACCCAGAAAAACAAATTATCATGAAAAATGTAACAAGCCTCAGGACATGCTAAATAAGGCCAAGACCCGTTCCCGGTTGTAGTGCCGATGATGATGATGATGATGATGATGATGATGATGATCTTCGGGCAAGCCAGATCGGACCGCGTGAAGAAGCAGACTCCACCCTTAAAACGTAATCTCATATGTGAGTCGTATCCCGAGCAACGAAGGTATGTCGAATCGACCTGGGTCTCAGTTAGGGCAAGGATATCAGGTTTCGCTGTCTGCCAATATTGGTGAACAGCGTTTACATTCGTATTGGTGATGTCCCTGATGTTACAAAATGCCGTTATCAAACGAACGCCGACAGAGCCGCGAGAACGAGCCCGGTCGTTGATCGTCATTCGGGGAGCGGTAAGAAAAACAAAGAAATTTAACAGAATTCCTCAGGATAACTCTCAACCATATGATGTACATGTTATTGGGTTCCAACGCCTCCATCCTCTGGCAAGCCAGATTGGACCGAGCGAAGACGCAGACTCCGTCCTTAAAATGGAATCTCGAATGTAAGTCGTATCCAGAGCAACGAAGATATCCCGAATCAGGTGGCGAATCGATCTGGGTCTCAGTTAGGGCAAGGATATCAGGTTTCGTTGTTTGTATCGGGTTTTCCAATAGGGATTTGATTGATTTTAATTTGTGAACGCACCCTTTCAGTAATCATCGAACTGTTACTGTCAATTTATTCAGTAAATTCAACATTTTCATCGTGGTTGAGTACACGAACGAACAACTTCTGCAAATTATAAAAATTTACTACCGAAAAAAAGTTGTCAAGTCCCTATTGTTAAACCCTAGGGTTATACAATAAGGTTATGCAATAGGGACTTGACAACTTTGAATTTAATTTGTGACCGCACCCTTTCACTAATCATCAAACTGTCACTGTCAATTTATTCAGTAAACAACATTTTGGTTAAGTACATCATCGTGTACATCATGGTTAAGTACACGAACGAATAACATCTGCAAATTATAAAAATTGACTACCGAAAAAAAGTTGTCAAGTCCCTATTGGAGAACCCATTAGATATTGGTGAACGGCGTTTACATTCATATATATTGATGATGCCCCTGATGTTACAAAATGCCGTTATCAGTCGAACGTCGACAGAGTTTTGAGAGCGAGCCCGATTACGCGATGACGAAACTCTTAAAGTTCGGTTATTTGTCATAATATCTGCATGATGTTCCCCCTCACATAGTTCCTCCGGAGATTCGAATGGGAAACTAGTTTATCTCCGGTATTCCTTATCTCAGAAGGTACCATCATGACTTGTTTTCGTGTTAGTCCGGGCCATCAGCCATACATCCGAAACATAGTCGAAGATTTCTCACGACGATATCGCGGAATGTACACGTTACGGGGTGGTATCTCACTGTGGGACCGACTACAACCTAAACCAACCTTCTCTCGAATCGGTCTATAGCGTTTGAAATAATAGTGAAGAAGATCGTGTGATTCGAGCTGACGCTATGACAGTTTGAATCACGAAACAAATTGAACCTAAGCCGTACCCATCAGGCTACTGACCGTGTTTAGAATTTGATGTTTAAAGTCGATTATACTCCACTGATGTGAATTGTTATGTTATCGCTAGGTATACGGTTCTGATGTATTTTCTTATTCGATTTTCATTCGGTGTCCTTCTCTATTTTTGCTTGTGAATTGTGTGTATCTGTTAGAGATACCACACCACTCCCTCCGCAGTAACTTCGTTACGATCAGATTCGTATGCGAAAGACGGACGAACGAGAGAACGAGAAAACGTCGGAGGCTGGGATCTATGCGGAAGTCGTGACCGTGTGTGAGGTTCTGCTTACTATGGGAAAGTGTATGCTGTGTGTACAGATCACGTCGGGGTCACCAATTATAGCGTTTGAAATAATAGTGAAGAAGATCGTGTGATTCGAGCTGACGCTATGACAGTTTGAATCACGAGACAAATTGAACCTAAGCCGTACCCATCAGGCTACTGACCGTGTTTAGAATTTGATGTTTAAACTTGATTATACTCCACTGATGTGAATTGTTATGTTATCGCTAGGTATACGGTTCTGATGTATTTTCTTATTCAATTTTCGTTCGGTGCCCTTCACTATTTTTACTTGTGAATTGTGTGTATCTGTTGGAGATGCCACACCACTCCCTCCGCAGTAATTCGTTGCGATCAGATTTTAAATGTACGGCAACCACAAACCCCAACCACTGACAAACGAAAAAAACCGACGAACGCGATAGCTTTCGCTCCTCTACCACCCAAACACCGCCAAATACGGGAGGGAGCACGCCCATAAAACACGACTACACCCCCCGAGCATCTATTCTACTTCATATCGTGACTACGTCACTAGGGGGGGAGTGATGTAGCGTTCTATGAACGCACAATTTCACCCAGGTAAGGTTCCTACCCTTCAAGGAACATACTTATCTTATCATTACGCGTGCCCACAGACACGTGTCCCAAAGCTCCTAAGCATACCTGAAACAAAGGTAAAAGCATCCATTCATCTTATCCCCAAAGTTTGAAATGCGCCGAATTCCAGCACTGCACAATCTGAAATCCTGAATATCTACATGACGTTACAAGGAATCGCTATCGTCGGTAAATTAGCCGACCAACGGATGCACGTGCGGGTGGCCTGCCACAAAGACCATCAAATTGATCGGCAAACAAAGAAACGGCAACTTCATGCAAGCCCAAATAAAAATTTGGCCGACCTCTGTCTGTTCTACAGGTATTATCACAGGTGCTGTTCTTCGGAGATTCTTGGCATTGCTCCACGGAATTCGGTCTATATGCGCTCCACAAGACAATCCGACGGATGGCACCCGTTTGTGGTTCATCTCCCGACAGCGCGAACATCCCTGTATCAGAACTCGTTCCGTTACAGAGCGGGGAAGCTGTGGAACTCCCTTCCCACGCGAGTGTTCCCGGAGCGTTACAACCTGCAACTGTTCAAAAAGAACTGCAACAGTTATTTGATGGCATCTTCGGGGCGGCCACTCGACGCTATAGGTTCGCCTCTCCCGAGAGAAGTCTAATAAAAAAAAAAAAAAAAAAAAAAAAAAAAAAAGCATATCACCCATCCGCTGCCAAATCGTAAACAACCGTAATTATCTCAACAAGATAATTCGGAATATTTACGAGAGTAAAGCCAACAAAGGAAATACTGCAGTCCCACGATTCCTTTGTAGAATTTCACACCCATTAGAAGGATCTAATGGATTTCGGTTATGTTTTCAAAAGGCAAACAACCACGGACTGTACGCCCGATCAATCATCTCCGTTCTGCGCGCCAGATGTTTTGTGCAAATAAAGGCGGCACAAAATCGACAGCCGTCGAACCAATTTCGATCACCACCGTGGATGGTGATAATGGCGTTTAAGGATGTATGCGTCGATTGACTTTTTCCTTTTCAGGCATCGAAATTACCCCTGGGACTTAACAACATGCTGCTAACAGAGATTCGGAAATTCTGTTAGCAGAGCAAATAGGGAAATTTTTCCGTATAGATACAGATTCCAGTTTTGAGTCTGGATATCTGTGTGGGCAGACGGTTAGTCTAATTTTGATAGTCATCGCGACGAGTAGTCTAGATCGAGCACCAGAGAGAACCGCACCGAAGAGGTCGACGGGAAGCTGCGAGGACGTGAGGATCAAGAATTCTTCCGAACTGCCACCGACGGCAACATTAAAAATTATGTATTCAGTTTTTTGTTCAATTCGCGAGTTAGCTTTATTTAATCGGACGCGGCACAGGAAAAGGAACGAACGGTCGAGCGTGTGTTATCGGCTTACGTGTGCGTCGAGTCTCGCAAAGACTAAAGTAATGTGTAAATTCGATATAAACACGAAACAATAAAAATTACAATTCAAAATTTCAAAGAAACGTTTGCACGGTGTTTCATTTGTGTGCCGAAATTCCTTGGTGTTAGGCATTGGACAGTGTTCGGCGGAACACTTGCGACCGAATGAAAAACATCCGCAACAACTAATTACCTTGCCCGGAAAAAACCAAATCATTATGGAAAATTTAACAAGCCTCAGGACTTGCTAAATAAGGCCAAGACCGGTTCCCGGTTGTAGTGCCGATGATGATGATGATGATCTTACGACAAGCCGGCCTGGCTGTGAGTATATTCTAACGCCCTACTCTCACGGCTAGGAAATAAAACCACTAAAAAACTGTTTCCCGTTGTTTTTTGAACACACATTGAGAGGAGTGTGACTTCTCGGTCGAATTTCCTTTCCATGTTTTCTAAAATTAGCATTTTTTCGCAACAAATTATTTCCACCGGAAACAAAATGCGAATAGAATATAAACTCGGTGTCGCTAAGGCAAATCGTTGATGAAAATTCCTTGTAATTTTTTGAATATAAATTTCGCTGGTGTAATGCCATTAGGGCAAAGCTATAATCAAACAACAGCCTATCATGGTAAGCGTACGTTCTACGAAATAAACCGTCGAACTTGTAGGTTTACCGGCGACAACGTTTTTTTGATGAAGAAGAGATTTGACGATCTTTAATCAATATTTACGACAAGCCGGACACTCGGTGAGCATATATTAACATCTACTCATGCTGTCGTTATAAAGCGAAGAATGTTCTATTTCGACAAGCCCAAAATAAACTTGTCCAAAATTAGAGAGTGATGTACTCTAGTATTAGCGAGAGAGCATCGTACTTTGACATTATCGTATTAGAGTAAAGCTATTAATAAAAACTGCTACTGGTAGAGGATCTCAAACATGAGTATTGTTATAATATGAGATTGTCCCAGCTAGCTATGGCTGCCAAATGACATTTTCGGGATAAAATTAATATGAAAGACATCATTTCCTTAATTAAGAGTAAATGATACAAAATAAAGAAAAACTATAACAAAAGTATATAAAAGTTGAACTTACCGCTGCGGCCAGTGTTGTTTGACTTTGCTTTTGCAATGTCAACTTGCCACGAACAATCCAACCGGATGCTGGTGGCGCCGGATGCTCATCGTCCTGTGGGGCCTTAGCACCTACGGTCACGCTGCCCTCATATTCATATAGCATTTGTTTATTAACGCCAATTATATTAAATGTTCTTCCATTATCGATTATTAACAACAAACCTATCGCAGGCGTACCATTCAAAAATCGGGAAATGGAAAATAAAATATCAAAATATTATTGAAATTCAGAACTGGGAATAAAGTAAATATATCGACCAGAAGTACAAGAATCGAGAAGCCATTTCGAAATGTTTGAACCCGCAACGCATCCACACGTAAGCGAACAGTGGCTACAGTTTCTGATAAGCGATATCATGTCCAGCGGACAAGAAGCATACACCCAGAGCCGCATCCAGCGCGCAAAACCAAGAAAAATATTTGCCGCTCAGATTTCACCCCCGACCAAATTCTGCTCTGCTTTTTTATTATATTATTATTATTATATTTTTTTGTCGCTTTTAACGATCTGACCCCAACACTTTTATCGCCAATACAAATCGAATGGGAATGGATGCTCGAATCTTAGGCCGACCAAATTCGTGTACACATACAAACTAATACTGAACACCTGGGACTCTTCCTCATCTTGTTATTGACACGGGATCACAGTGTTATATACTAACGATAGTAGGCCAATAAAAGTTATTCGTCGGATAAATAATTTGAAAAATGAATAGAACACTAAATTGAAGTTGTGTTACAAGTCAATTCCAGGAATATCTACCATTCACGGATAAGGAACTAGCATTCGCGCACGACACTTAGTCCTGATAAGAGCTGCGAGTCCCGATTGGAGTGTAATCTCTGAACAACTTATCCGCGATCCTCGGCGAACGCGATCAGAACTGAGACTGGGAACGTTAATTGGCTGTTAAGTTGAATTTGATTCCAAGATCAAGTCGTACCAATCACACGAGTGTGTTAGTTAGCTGTCGCCCCTGCTGCGGACCGATATCATTTTCGTTATTGTTTTTGTTGTTGTAAACTGATAAGAGGAAAGAACGAACGCTCGAGCCGTTCATGGAGTCTCTGGACGTTCAATACACTGCCACATCTTAATAGACGATACAGTGCGGTTAGGGAAACTATTTAGAGGGCGCAAATATAGGGATCGTTTTTGTACTAACAGGTGCAAGGCAATTTGATGCGACGTCCGCGTCCACCCTCACATGCACCGCAAGGGTGCAATAAACACTCACTTGATGTGAGCAATTGACTTTTTGCCTTTGTGCAGCGGTCAATTTATTAATTGAAATGATGCTCGTAATCCGACCGATGTAGAGTGACGGATATGTCCTCATCTTGTTGAGCGGCTTTGGGGCTGCACTTACTTGCAAGTCCTTGTGAGTATGTAATAGGTGAGTATGTAATAGGTGAGTATTTTCACGGTATGCACCTTGGGTGGTTACAAGAAGGCCAATCCTGGTCAATAATTGAATGTTTGTTGATATTGAAGGAAATTGCATTCTTTCATTTGATTGCAACTGTACTTTTGTAGGAAAGCTGTAGGCTCCTTGCAAAGGTCGGAAAAGAATCCCCACTGTCTGTCGCAACTTGTTTCTTTTTATATTACTTCTTTCAGGGAAGAGGAACCTAGAGCGCTGACTTGGCGCCCAAAGATGCTATTTTCTATCGATTTGGTCTGCCAGCCAACCTCCGAATGATGGTCAAGGATTTCTCTCAATCATTTCACGGAGTCTATACCTTAATAGGCGGCTATGCATTGGGGCCTTACCACTCATTAATCGTGTCGAACTCTAACAAGAATTAACAGTTGACAAGTCGAATAAAAAAAGTTGAAACTGGTGGCGAGCCGTTCCCAAATTTGGTCCTTCGGTGGGATACCACAATATCACGTTATAGACATCACTTACACATCGGGAGAAAGCTTTTACTAAATCTCGGACATCGACGGATGGCCGGGTGCGAGAGGGGTAAATGATTTGATAGGAACATCTGAGTTAAAGAATATTGACGATAGTGAAAATCTCCTTTCATGCGCGCGTTTGTGTAAAAAAAAAAAAAAAGAAAGCGACTTGAAGAAATTCTGTGACGGTTAGAGTCCAGCAAAAGTTTGAACCAAAGCCTCAACACATTAGACTTCTGACGCTTGTAAGAGATGAATCATTTTTGTCGACTACTATTTACCGTAGGGGGATTGCAAACACATCATTCAATAAGTCCCGAGACTAACTCAGAAACGGCACATGTAATGAAAATCTTTATGACTTTTTGGAAGTACTAATCTTCAAATGATACTAGATAGGCTTGTAGTGATCCTAAATCACTACTCCTGTAGGGGTTTTGACTAGCGCGTCGACATGGACGCAGGTTCAGCGCAATACCCCACAACTCTATTGTGCACACTGAATAGATCCTCCAGCAAAACACTCCGATGTATTCCAAAAGTGAAGAAACACACTGTTTTTTAGTTGTATATTATGGTTGCACTTTATTGATACTAGTTCTTAAACATTACACTGTGACATCAATTAGTCTTTTTTGTTCTGACTTTTACTCTTGTTGCCGCTACCCACATCGTTGTTGTTATCATTTGGAATTAAAGTAGGTTCTCGTAATGTATCGATTTGCTGCTCATATAGAAGTTACTGCTGCTGATCCACCTCATTAATACGATCAGCTACTGACTGCTAATTACTTGGCTGTGACGAGTGTAGGTAGAGTAGCTGATAATGAGGATGTTGCTGAATGTCGGACCTCTTACATCCCGTTCGCTTTCGACGGTTCAGCTGATGTCTGTTGAGTTCGATCCGCGATGACATCCATTCGCTCCGGCTGCGTCTTTGGTGACTCCGGCAGTGAGATCGCGAATCCAACCTATTGCCTCGTCTCCGAGCTCGTGATGCTAAGCGAGTGCCAGCATTAAATAAGGCTCGGTAAATCCTTGAGCATAAGTGCGGGTGCCTACGCTAAAACTTCTTTCGCGAAAGGTGCTCGCATGTCCTCAACCTTGAACGATATCGATCCAACTTATCGCGACTCGGGGTATATACTCTGGTCACAAAGGTATATTCTTGGGCTGTTGAGACTCCAGTTGAGGCAGTTTTGTTGGCCTACTGATGAGTGTATCGCAAACCTACAATAGTGAGAGTAATCAAGTCGCGAAGATTAAGATGGGCCGGACATGTGGCGCGAATGGGCAACAATAGGACCGTGTGTAGAATTCTTGGCGGTAGACCAACGGGAAAGAGACCGACCGGACGCCCGCGACGGAGATGGGAGGACAATGTTAGGTTTGACCTTGAGGAGGTTGGATCGAATGGTTAAGCGTGGAAGGAGAGTGCACGGGACAGGGAATGATGGCGTAGTCGAGTCGGTGAGGTCATGAACTTCCGGATTCCTACAGGCCAATAGATATAATAATAATACTGATGAGTGTTGTTAGAGTCGTAATTCGTATGGAGGACGTAGTGTAGTGTTGAACTCATCATATTTCTCCAAGGTTAACATCTGTGATGAGAATACGGAGAGACGGCTCCCTAATTGTTCGTGGACTTCAAAAAAGCCTACGACTCAGTCGCAAACCAAAACGTTACCATATTGTAGTTGAGCTGGGAATTCCGAAAAAATATGCCGTCCTCATTCAAATCTGCATGAACGAAAAGAAAGAGCGAGTTCGAATATAAAACCACCTCTCACAACCATTTGAAATTCGGGACGGAATAAAACAGGGGGGTGGCCTCTCGCCGTGTCTTTTTAACCTTGTGCTCAAGTATGTCATCAGAAGGGTACAAGATGACAACATGGCCGGATCATCCCTGAACGGGGTCACACAAGTGCTCGCATATGCGGATGACATCGCCGTTTGGGCAATAATCTAGAAACTGTAAGAAAAAAAGTTAAACCATCATGCAAGCGGCAGAAGAGGTTGGCCTAGACATTAATGAAAATAAAACAAAATATATGGTGATGGCGAGAGCAGGTGGACCTCAGGCAACACACATAAACGTCAGAGGCAAGACATTTGAAAAAGTTAAAGAATTTAAATATCTAGGATCAACACGGGAAAGAGACCGGCAGGACGACCGCGATGGAGATGGGAGGACAATGTTAGGCTTGACCGTGAGGAGATCGGATCGGATAGTCAAGCGTGGTAGGAGACTGCACACGATAGGGAACAATGGCGGAGTCGAGTCAGTGAGATCATGAACTTCCGGGTTCCTACATGCCAATAAATAGTAGTAGTAGTAATAGGAACCCCCCGCTTGGTAGAAACCTTGACGTGGTGCGGGGGCTTATACTACAATGAATCACTCAGGCTATACTGACGGAAGCATACGCTTCCAGTAGGACCACCCATGTCAGACAGGCTAGCGAGGAGTAACACACAAAGATCTATCACCCCTAATCCAGGGTGTTACGCGTCAGCGTGCCATTGGGTGGTTTGCAGCCAGGGGTATGCCGGCGCCTCTCTGACACCTGGTCGAATCAGAGCAGTAAGCAGACCTTACCACATCAAAGACTGGCTCTGATTTGGCGGACTATTTGACACCCCAAGACTCGTGGGATCAAAAATGAAGAATCAATATACAAAAAACAATCCCACGAAAAACCCGGTAGGCGTAGGTGTGATGAGCCGACACTACCATAAGGGAACAAAACATCAAGAAAACACCCACTCGGCAAAAAGAAGACCTAAGGAAAAACGGAAAAAGCGGGATATACGCGTCGGCACGTGGAATGTTCGAAAGTTATATAAACCAGGGGCGATACAGACGGTCGTAGAAAACGCGGAACAATATAAAATGAACATCGTCGCGCTTCAGGAAGTCCGACTCCCACATCAAGTAATCGAAACCAACGGGTTTGCACTGGCGTGTGGAGGTACCGATTCACATAACCTCGGGACTGGCTTCATCATAAGCAAGAAGAGTACACCCCATGTAAAAGATGTGCAATTAATTAATGACCGAATGTCGGTGCTAAAAATGCAGGGCCCATGGTACAATTATGTATTTATAAACGTACACGCCCCAACAGAATCTACGGACGAAGAAACGAAGGACTCGTTCTACGAGACCCTAGTGGAGGTATTTAATGGGATCTCATCATTCGATGTTAAAATCCCCCTCGGAGACCTCAATGCGAAAATTGGAAAGGAAGACATCTTCCGACCATCTATAGGCAAAGAAAGCCTACACGGCGTTTCAAATGATTATGGAATTCGAATTATCACGTTCGCAGCGTCAAAAGATCTAGTAGTGAAAAGCATGATGTTCTAGCACAAGCAAATCCATAAAGCCACATGGATATCACCCGACGGCGTAACGCGTAACCAAATAGACCACTTCCTCATAGACAAAAGACACCACTCGAATATCCTTAACGTAAGATCATATAGAGGAGCAGATTGCCACTCCGATCACCTTCTAGTGATGGGCAAAATTAGAAGTCGGCTCGCAGCAAACCCACATGGACAGTCACGGGAGACGAGCAAAAAGTTCGACATTGATAAATTAAAAAAGGGCTGAATATCAAGAGGAACTAACGAATAGATTTAGCATCCTAGAGAATGACAGTAGTGAAGAAGAGGAAGCCAATAGTGTGGACATTAAATGGGCATCGATCAGAGACACGATCAAACAAACAGCCCAGAAGGTATTAGGACTTAAGAAAACAATTAAGTCCAAACCTTGGTTT
Source organism: Microdon myrmicae (assembly GCA_963931805.1). Classification (NCBI taxonomy): domain Eukaryota; kingdom Metazoa; phylum Arthropoda; class Insecta; order Diptera; family Syrphidae; genus Microdon; species Microdon myrmicae. The sequence goes on along the minus strand of OZ007500.1, from coordinate 67,140,814 downwards.
GACGATGAGTGCAGGGCGAAGATCGAAGAACCTAAACGACTCAGAGTGATCCACTTAAAAGGATATGATGAAGTCAACGCAGAAAGATACGCGACAATCCGGAAAGAGACAACGAGATTATTCAAACGCAAAAAACGCGAATGGGAGAAGACTCGGATCGAAAAAATCCTAGAAAATGCCAGAGCAAAGAATATCCGAGGTATGTATACCGGCATAAATTCAATTAGAAATGGCTACCGAGGGAGAGCGAAAATAATCCGAGATACAAACGGCGGTCTGGTGACAGAAACACACAATATCGTGACAAGATGGAAGCAGTACTTTGAAAACCTGCTCAATGTGCGCACCTAGCTACCACAAATAAATGCACCAGACATACATACAGCCGAGCCTCAGATCCCAGAGCCCTCTTTCGACGAAGTTGTAGATGCAATAAACCGATTGAAAAACAACAAAGCTCCCGGAGTCGACTGCATACCGGCAGAGCTTGTGAAGCATGGAGGGGAGGCAACCGCTCGAAAGATGCACCAACTGATTAAAACAATATGGGATAAGGAAGTCATTCCGGAAGAATGGAAAACCTCAATAGTCGTCACCATTTTCAAACAAGGTGACAGATCTGACTGCGAAAATTACAGAGGAATATCATTGCTCCCGGCCACATACAAAATACTAACAAATGCCATACTGGCAAGAATCACACCGTACACAGAAGACATATTGGGAGACTACCAATGCGGATTCCGTAGGAACCGGTCAACGAGAGACCAAATGTCCACAATAAGGCAACTGCTGGAAAAGACGTGGGAATACGGAGAGACGGTTCACCAACTGTTCGTTGACTTCAAAAAAGTCTACGACTCAGTCGCAAGGCAAAGACTCTACCATATTGTAGTTGAGCTGGGAATCCCGAAAAATATGCTGTCCTCATTCAAATCTGCATGAACGAAAACAAAGGGCGAGTTAGAATAGAAAACCACCTCTCACAACCATTTGAAATCCGGGACGGACTAAAATAGGGCGATGGCCTCTCGCCATGTCTTTTTAACCTTGTGCTCGAGTATGTCATCAGAAAGGTACAAGACGACAACATGACCGGATCATCCCTGAACGGGGTCACACAAGTGCTCGCATATGCGGATGATATCGCCGTTCTGGGAGATAATTTAGAAACTGTAAGTAAAAACTGCGATATCACCATGCAAGCGGTAGAAGAGGTGGGCCTAGAAATAAATGAAGACAAGACAAAATACATGATTACGGCGGGAGCAGTTGGAATTCAGGGAACACATATAAACGTCAGAGGCAAGATATTTGAAAAAGTTAAAGAATTTAAATATCTAGGAACAATACGGGAAAGAGACCGACAGGACGGCCGCGAAGGAGATGGGAGGACAATGTAAGGTTTGACCTTGAGGAGATCGGATCGGATGGTCAAGCGTGGAAGATGAGTGCACAGGACAGGGAACGATGGCGGAGTCGAGTCAGTGAGATCATGAACTTCCGGGTTCCTACATGCCAATAAATACTAGTAGTAGTAGTAGTAATAGAAACAAAACTGACGGTCAGTAATGAAATGTCGAAGGAAATTTACAAAAGACTGCATTCCGGCAACGATAGCTTGCACGCAATCAGTAAACTCCTAAAATTCAAATTGCTATCACGTAATATAAAGCTCCGTGTTTATAGAACCATAATCATGCCGATTGTTCTATACGGATGCGAAACATGGGCTCTCATAAAACGGGAAGAAAACAAATTCCGCGTATTCGAAAATAAAGTTTTAAGGGGTATCTTTGTCCGTAAATATGACGAGGTGGCAAGACAATGGGGGAAACTCCACAACCACGAATTGGAAGAGCTATACCGCAATCGTACAGTAATCAGGTCGCGAAGATTAAGAATGGCCGGACATGTGGCGCGAATGGGCAACGATAGGACCGTGCGTAGAATTCTTGCCGGTAGACCAACGGGAAAGAGACCGACCGGACGCCCGCGACGGAGATGGGAGGACAATGTTAGGTTTGACCTTGAGGAGGTTGGATCGAATGGTTAAGCGTGGAAGGAGAGTGCACGGGACAGGGAACTATGGCGGAATCGAGTCGGTGAGTTCATGAACTTCCGGGTTCCTACAGGCCAATAAATAGTAATAGTATTGTAGTAGTAGAAATAGAATACCCAATCTGTCTCCAAAATAAAACGACCCATTTGCCCTCTCTTGTAATGTATGGACATTTTTTGAGTATCTACGCCATATGTCATATGTTCAAAAGGTCAAAAAAAAAAGTGCAATTCAAGTTTCGTCGATTCCGTTCCGACTGTGTTTCGAATGTATGGCTGATGACCCGAGACAAGTCTTGATGGTACCTTCTGATATAAAGAATTCCGGAGGTAACTAGTTTCTCATTCGGATCTTCGGGGGGGACTATGTTTTCGGTGTTAAATAAGCTATTTGCATATTCACTACGATTAACTCACCTACGAATTAACTTTTATCTGGAAATGCATAATTCAATGTCAATTCGGCATTAGCTACTTACCATGGTATTAACGATTGTGAAGTATGTTGTCGTAAAACAGAGAATTGATTGGAATTTCCACGGTAAAGAATGTTCATAAAGTCTACTACAAGGTCGACCCATTAAAAATAAAACACAATTATATAACGAAACGCTTTAATTTGAGAAATAAGTAAATACATACATTCCAATATCCACTTATACGACAATATTTATAAAGGATAATGAATTGGAATGAAAGGAAGGTAATTCTTAAGTAGTTATACAATGTTTTTGTTTTTATTTAAATATTTTAATGCTGTTCTTTACATTTTAGTTGCTTATATTTAAATACTCTCTATTTATGTTTCTACTTGGCTGTTTTCATCCGATGACTGGTAGATATTTTTCCTTTCACAAAATATTTGCTAAGAAGTAATCGTATCTGTTATTATTTATTGTTGGTTTAATAATGTCGTTACAATCATGGTTATATATATATATATTTGTTGTTGTTGAAAGAAGCAACTTTTATCAAATATATGCTATATATATATATATATATATATATATATATATATATATATATATATATATATATATATATATATATATATATATATATATATATATATATATATATATATATATATATATATATATATATATATATATATATATATATATATATATATATATATATATATATATATATATATATATATATATATATATATATATATATATATATATATATATATATATAATATATATATATATATATATATATATATATATATATATATATATATAATATATATATATATATATATATATATATATATATATATATATATATATATATATATATATATATATATATATATATATATATATATATATATATATATATATATATATATATATATATATATATATATATATATATATATATATATATATATATATATATATATATATATATATATATATATATATATATTTATATTATATATATATATATATATATATATATATATATATATATATATATATATATATATATATATATATATATTATATATATATATATATATATATATATATATATATATATATATATATATATATATATATATATATATATATATATATATATATATATATATATATATATATATATATATATATATATATATATATATATATATATATATATATATATATATATATATATATATATATATATATATATATATATATATATATATATATATATATATATATATATATATATATATATATATATATATATATATATATATATATATATATATATATATATATATATATATATATA